>NQII01001675.1:189195-222157 GCA_002778355.1 Clitarchus hookeri
GGGGGGGGGGGAAGGTGGCGTTGCGATATAGCTGCGTCAGGGATACGGTCGTGCGTTCTACATTTTATTTAGAATATGGGAATGAAAGTAAAGTAACGGAATTGAGACTTGGCTTTCATAGCTTGATATAGATTGAAACACCTAGACGAGATCTCTCGTTCGGCGCCAAAATCAGCGCGCCAGCACGTCGATGTCGCGAGATATTGCCCCTAGTCGCCGCGAGCCCCCACCCGGGCCTCGCGCATGCGTGGCGCCAACTCAAGGTCATGCTAGTATCGCGATCGTATGCCTGATCGAACGATGCCACGTTTATTGCAATCGTGTTATGAGTCACGAGGTTACAGTGTCGGAATGGATCACGTGCTTGGTTGTTCCTGAACACGTCTTGTATCACTAGAGTTTTACACTTTTGTTAACATAAAAATAACTTATTTTTTGTTAAATTGAACTTTTCGTTACATTTTATATATAAATAATATTATTTCATTTATAATCAAACAGGGAGGAGGTAGGTGTGTTGATAATGCCTAGTAATAAATAGCTCTTATGCAAAATATTATTTGTCGGAGTGCGCACGAATGCGGTGCGTTATCACTTTGGTGCAATTTTCTAGACTTTGTTATGTTTTGTTTGCATGAGGCGGAAGAATATTCAGGAAGTAGAAGTTGAGGAGGGCTTCAGAAAAGTTGGAAGTAATCGTGAATGAAGTATACCTCATGTGCTTGGTCTAAACCAGTGGTTCCCAACCTTTTATGAGGTGTCGCCCCTTAGTGGAAGACAACTCACCCCTGTCGCCCCCCNTATATCGCCCCCCTTAGAACCCAAATCGCCCACCGGGGGGCGATCGCCCCCAGGTTGGGAACCACTGGTCTAAACGCCATCGGCCAGGACATGCCTTCGTCGTGTTCCGGAGCTGGCGTCCCGAAATACGCGGCCACCGCTCTGCGTATGTGGATTGCTAGGCTCCTCTTTGTGAGTCGTGTGTGTCCGATAGCAATATACATTTAAGTCAGTTAACGTGTGATGTAAATTGGATCTGAAAAATTATAAACTATTGCTGTGTGTGTGATAGTATTTGCAAGCCGCTGGTGCCTTTCTCCTTGCAGCCTGACAACTCGCGCTTGCAACGCCTTAGAGGATACGAAGAGAAAACTTACCTATTCCCAAACTTGTAGCTTTCAAACAGGAGACAAATAAAAGCAATAAGCCCTTGCAAATGTAAACTAAAAAATAACACAAGGCACACGAGAATTCATAAGAATGCCACCAATTAAATATGCTAACGACTGGAGACACTAAATTAACATAAAAACGTATTAACTGGAAAAATTAGGTTTATTAAATGAAATCTTACGTAGTTGCAAATAAAAAATATTGAAATTACTGTGGAAATTAAAATCGATCTGAAATGAGAGAAAATTGTACTCTAAATGAGTGAAGCAAATTAAAATAGTAAAATCAATTTTACTATCACCTATATTTTGTAAGCCATATTAAATTTCAAACTACGTGATAACATAACTGATACTAGAGTTTCTGGCTTCAACAAAACAAAATTATCAGAGTTTCAAATTACGATGCTGGAAATCATTACACTTCGGCTAGCGTGTTTGCTATAATTAAAATCTCAGATCTATGAAAATTTCAAGGTAGAAAACTGTAAAAATTCCAAATAAAATATTAGTAATACGTTCCAGATATAATTTAACTCTTGATGAGAAACAGAAAAAATCATTGATGTATGATGACTGGATGGTAGCGTAAGTCTTTGGGAATACTCGTCCTTCCGAAGCGGAGTCGGCAGCGTCGGTTGAATAAAACCCATTCAAAAGCTAAAATCTGGCGTTTCGGGACTCTTGCTTGTCCACGCACATTTATAGAACTTTGAGGCTCCTGTCTACACCTCTCCTAGCCTCTCTACACCTCTCCTTAGCTTACGATGGGCAGTCTTGGTGAAATTTACTGAAAAATCACCGTACAATAATTATGTTTGACGGCCTTCCATCAGGTCTGATTTGAGAGTTCCGGGGTTCACACTCGAAGACGATCGCCCGGAAAAATAGCTCAGATAACGTCATATCCTGTTATCACAAACATAGATAAAAAATAGCGAATGTTTATTTTTCTGAGGTGCAAAAATATACGTTTTTAAGGCTGCTGCACCGAGAAAATAAAATTATATTAGTTTCTACCACTAAATATAAACTGCACTGTGTAGTAAAATTACAATAACTTAAAAAAAAAAAATTAAAGATGGGTTGTCAGAAATAAACAATTATAAAAAACTAAATGAAACGTGATTAAACAAATATACTGCCTCAGTTCAGATGTAAACAAATAAACATGTGAGATGATACTGTCTCACTATACCTCCGAGGTTGTCAACTAGCGGCCTGCGACCCACCTTCCCTTCTACGACCGACACAGCAGAAACATTAGAAAAATTACACGTCTAGCAAAATACGCAAGACAATATCTCACAAAACCGAAGTTAATTTTTTATTTATTTTATCTCGGGGTTTCTGCAAATTGGGCGTGGATGGAGTTTCCACCTTTCATCATACCTTTTCTCACCGCGTGGACACGTCGTCCAAATATCGAAATAATGTTTAAGTTTCTCGCCTGGTAATTTATTCTTAGTCCAGGAGTTCTCGCGTTGTTGACGCGTGCCAACCGTCTAACCATATTTATCAGGAATTATTTTCCTATGTATCTCATATCGGAGTAAAAGTAAAGAAAGTAGGTAGGTCGGCAGGGCTTGACGTCTCGCCAACATCGAGGTCATTAAGAACGCATCAAGTCCCTGAGGGAGACAGGAGCGGATGAGGAACCGGCTATGGCCTGTAGTGGAAAACCCACCCCAGCATTTGTTTGAAAACAGAAATCAAGATGGCCGGACCAGCATTCGAACCCAGGTCTCCCACAGTGTGAGTCAGAAGGTTTACCACTGTGCCACCTCGCTCAGTGTATGTAAGTAAAGAACTAATTAGGCACAGGCATTCACTTGTAAGTGATATAGAACAAACGTTCTAACACTAGCAACCCGCCGTGCTCTACAACAAGGACCAGCGATTACCCGTCCGCTTCTATTGTTACGAAATAAATGAATACTCGTTGAGAAATTTATCGCTCCAATTTATTGACCTCTCGTGGGAATTTATTGTCCCAAACAATCCTTGCTCTCTTTTGCGCCAGATTACTTAGAGAAAATAATTGTTGTATACTATGCGAACAATTATCTGGGAACAAGTTGAAAAATGCTTTCTTTTGCCACTGCAACTGAAATACTTCATCTTTATATCACGTCTTTTAACAAACTGTACGGAATTGTTTATATAGCTTTATGTTTGTTGTAATCTTGAATTTTGCATTACTTTTCACGTTAAAATTCAACATTAGTTTTACAAATCCCGCATTAACGCACAGCAATTTGTAACGTTGTTGCAACGAAGATAATACTTTTGGGGCATTACTTTAAACGTTAATATTGCAGTAAACTTAATAATATTGTGGCAAAGATAATATTGTAAACCATTTACAAAATATTATGTTCCTATAATGCAAACATACTGTTAAATAGTTAATCTCTAAGTAATGTTGTCACAACCAAAGTTATATTAGGTCGTACGCTAAAAATAACAGGAAGAACAAAATATTGTGTGTTGCAACGGCATTAAATAGATGTCCAGCGAACACAAGTTTACACTGACTTAGCGTTGTAAATTGGCGGATAATAGCGAACAGCGTTATCCTTGGAAAATGAATATACTGTATTTCAGTTTAAAAGCGTAGTATGAGAACTGAATGTGACTTGCAAAGCGGTTAACGTGTGCCAAATACTTCCACGTAACGAATAAGAACTGCAGTTTGTTGTCATATTGTAATGAATAACCAATGAACTTCCACAAGATAGAGCAGTTGGTAGGACGTCGGATGTTGTAAAGTGGAGAATGTCAAGCACTTTGCCGCGAGTTTGATTCCACTTCCAACTGTCATTTTTTTCGGTGGTAATATTTATTTTTGTGACAAAAAATAATTGCACTTAGTTTATGGTTCATTGACACGTTTTTTAAAGCAAATATATTATAAGAAAATTAAAAAAAAAATTGTACTTAATTTATTTTACATCGGAATATTTTTTAAAGCAAAGAAATTATAAGAAAATTTGTACACAAAAGTTAACATCAATTTAATACAGAATTTGATTTACCGCAACAGAAACACCACCTAAGGGTTGAAAATAGAATAAGGAGGTACTGTTGTTACAAAGGTACGTAATGTTACGTCAGCATTAATAGCTTAACAGTATATTACGTAAACAGCAACATTAGTAACTGATGGTTCACAGACAACAAAATATTACTGTTGTACTATCATTAATACTGTTGCCACAACATTATACTTTTTCCTGTGTGGTTTGTGAAATTTGGTATAATTTACTTTTAGTCTACAATATCAGTTACTAGTTTCCGAAAAAATCTTTGCAAAAATACAGATATATTTAAAGTGTTTGTGTTCTCGTCTACTTTTTACAATTACATAATTTTATTAGCACCCACATTTTCGGCCCGCCCCAGCATAAATTAATTCAAATTCCAAAATGAATTAAGTAGTTTACTGTTGTATCAGCATTGTCAAAACATACGCGTTTTAAAAGTAAATATTAAAATAATATTTTTATAGTGTCTACAACATTTTACATTAAAAACGATCACAATAAATATCATGAATTAACATAAAAGTTTTTTTTGTGTAAGTAACTTAACTTACGTACCATATACTTTGTTGACCTTCACTGCTCTGCACATAAAATGTTAAGAGCGAAATAAAAACTAAAAAGTTCTGGACTTAGAAATGTTTAAGGAAATAATAATTTATTTAGTTTATCATGCATAACATAAATTTTTAAATTATTATTTAATGTTTTATTAAAAAATGTATCCCTCAAAATTAAAAAGGTTTAAAAACTAAATTGCATTATTTTTTTAAAAATGATCGTAAGCAGATATATATGTAAAAATTATGATACTTTTGAAACGTTTAAGATTAAAAAAATATTTCTATCAACAGCAAATGAAAAAAAAAATTAATTGTTAATTTCATTTAGTATTTATTTTAGTTTTCAAAGTCCTTCTCTGTAATTCACGTCATATTGTCACACGCTGCAGGCCCCGCACTTGCTCGATCCGGTCCTGAATCACATTGCTCCAAGTTTGACAGAGTTATGAGTTACGTCACGCTAATTACGAAGCTGCCTGAAGGACACTTGCACAGCTGGGAACCACAGTGTATGCAACTTTTCCTTTCAAAGAAGTTATATTCCAGCATGACGTTTAAAGAGTGCGCTGCCCTTGACGTATGGCTCTTTCATTTTAAGTGCACATCCTAAAAGTTAAGTGTTCTTGAAATGGTTAGATTGTAGGTTTCTGGAGCTTCTTGGGCTGTTGTCGAGGTATTGTGCAAAACGTGTTTGCCGGAAACGCCACCATAAACGTTAAGTAGCAAGTAGATTAGATATGGAAGTTGACGGGCACAACCGACGTGTTACAGGGAAATATATCAAGTTCGGTTGGAGGCGCTGTGCCATCTCAAAGAGTCACTAGGATTAGCACGCTCACACATGAATAAATACAAATTTTTATTAACGTTGTTAAATCCCTCGGTTTTACACAGGAAGGCACGTTGGAGATGGATGGTCTACATCCCAACCGGTCCAAACTTACATATAAACCCGAAGCACATCACAGGCGTGCCTCAACAGAGATACTAACCCGACTTCGACCACGTAGCTATACATACAGGATGAGTCTGAACAACTCCGAACAAATCCATCTACGCCTACGAACAAATGAACGCGAAGACACGCATTCGCCTTAAGAACGGCGCGCGCTCTTGAAGGTGGCTTTTACTATACTTTTCTCAGAAAGCATTTAAAATGTAACAAAGACCTTCAGGATAACGTGTAGTTGATGTAAATCTGCTACCACTGCAAAACACACCGTTGTCATCAAATGCTTACATAAGCAAAACAACAAGAGTTACAAGACTGACGTTGCTTAAAATATAGTGATGTTGAAGTTCAGTGTTGGGTTGTTAATCAGCACGATAAGACAGTGAATAAAAAAAAAGGGGGGCGTGTACTTATGTACGCGCGTTAGAAGTTATACTACTTTGGCGTGACTAAATAACATTTTATTACGTATGCGAATAAATAAAATTAATAAAGATTTGATTAAAGCACACAATTAAATTAAAATAATATTTATTTTTATACAGTTTAAAAAATATTAAAATATTCATTGTCATATAAAACTGAGTCAAATATACTTAAAATAAATTAATCAATTGGTGATTGAATGGGCGTGTGAGATACAAGCAGTTTGTGATAACTGAAATATGATACAAATAGTGTTGTAGAAACGTTATGCAAATATCGCGTAAATACAGCATCAATGGTGGTGCCGTGTCATGTTGTAGAAACTGTAGGGTCATTATTTATGGATGTATGTAAATCCTCGTGCAAATAGTGGATAAGTGAACCAGAATTTTCCATGATGAAATTTACGCTCAAGTCTCCACTTAAAATCATCGGTAACTTATCCTCACCTCTACTCATATATGCCCCTCCAACTGTTGTATACGAAAATAGTGTCCGTTTTAAATATAACCACGTGCTGTGTTGTGCATCTTGCGTTTGTATGTAGCTAGACGATACGCGCATGCGCGCGCAACTATACGCGCACGACATGCGCTATGGGTCATACACCTACCACGTTCTCTGTCAAATTTCGTTACACTGTGCGCGCGCAACTTCCGTTGCACACTAAACTTTTACCCTCAACGCGCCAAAAGAAGCATAACATCAAAAATATTATTTTTTATCACTCTAAGCCTCACCGTTTTCGATGTATTCTTGCATGAAGTCTGAGATCACTGAGTGATGGCATGAATGCCTCGAGAACGATAGTCTTTAGCGTGCTAACACAATACTAACTTTTTAGTTAATTTAACACGCTTGTCAAAACACCCTCATTGAAAAACCAATTCAGCTTCGACATCACGAAACTGTAATGAATGTCAGGTTGCAACGCCTGTTTTATACATGACAGCAACTGACAGCAGAGATGTGTTTCGAAGTGTTTGCAGATATTCGTTTAAGTACACATTATACTAAAGGCCATTGTTCCATTAAAAATTCATTCTGTGATATCTACAAAACTAGCGTTTTATAACTACTTTCAGGGGCGAATACCGTCGTAAGGTGGCATTTTCGGTCCTTCATAGGTCGAACACATGTTCGTAGGTCGAACACATGTTCGTAGGTCGAACACATGTTCGTAGGTCGAACACATGTTCGTAGGTCGAACACATGTTCGTAGGTCGAACACATGTTCGTAGGTCGAACACATGTTCGTAGGTCGAACACATGTTCGTAGGTCGAACACATGTTCGTAGGTCGAACACATGTTCGTAGGTCGAACACATGTTCATAGGTCGAACACATGTTCATAGGTCGAACACATTTTCATAGGTCGAACACATGTTCGTAGGTCGAACACATGTTCGTAGGTCGAACACATGTTCATAGGTGGAACACATTTTCGTAGGTTGAACACATGTTCATAGGTCGAACACATGTTCGTAGGTTGAACACATGATCATAGGTCGAACATAGGTTCATCGGTCGAACACATTTTCGTAGGTTGAACACATGTTCATAGGTCGAACACATGTTCGTAGGTCGAACACATGTTCGTAGGTTGAACACATGTTCATAGGTCGAACACATGTTCATAGGTCGAACACATTTTCGTAGGTTGAACACATGTTCATAGGTCGAACACATGTTCATAGGTCGAACACATGTTCGTAGGTTGAACACATGTTCATAGGTCGAACACATGTTCGTAGGTCGAACACATGTTCGTAGGTTGAACACATGTTCATAGGTCGAACACATGTTCATAGGTCGAACACATTTTCGTAGGTTGAACACATGATCATAGGTCGAACACATGTTCATAGGTCGAACACATGTTTCAATTTTTTCATCATAAGAACAATGCAAGCTGAGTTTCTCGGGGTTCTTCAAAATCATCATTTATATACATACATTCATACATTTAATTGCAACCGAGTGAGGTGGTGCAGTGGTTAAATTTTGGTCTCTCATTCGGTGGGGTCTGGGTTTGAATCCAGGCTCGGCCATCCTGATCGTGGTTTTCCGAAGTCTCCCCAGGTGAATGCTGGGATGATTCCTTACCACAGGTCCTGGCCGCTTCCTGTTATCTGAATGACCTCGCGGTCGCCGAGACGCTACGCCCTGCCTGCCTACCTACAAATAAATACACGAGCCAATATATACTGCCCTCTAAAAACATTGCACTCTGACGATATTTGTGCCAATTAAATATAAATGTGCTTGTTATCACATATGCACATCGGTGGTTTTACAATTACCACATCGGCCTGCCACCATGGTAACGCAAGTTTGATTACCTGTGGATTAGAATTCGGCTCTTCACGTGCGGTAAATGTGGCGGACGTTGCTTAGGGCAGTTTCACGGTACTCTTCCATCGCTGCAGTCCTCTGCTTTGCCATACGTTCATTTTACTGGAAATGATTGAAGGAGAAAAATGTTTATTTTTGTAACATTTCTGAGTTTTTGAAATGTCCGCAATAATTGTTTCGTTTTAGAGAATATCAAAATTAATTTTGTTGGGGTTCTGTTACTTTTTAATGCAGAATTGAATGATATTTAGAAATTTTTAAGCTCTGAAGCGGAACATAATTTTTTTGATTCTCCAACAGTCAATATTCTAGTATGTTATTAGCAGTAACGTTTATGAAATATTAGTGCGAAAATTCCTCTTTGAAAAATTATATAAAGTGTTACGAATAGGCACAATATTTTGTGGTGTTGCGTTAAGGGAAATTTCGTGTATAAAAATAGCAGATTTTGGTGTTATCGGTTTTATTATGTAAAACTTATAAATTGAAACTTTATAACTAAAATTGTTCATTATTAGAGCCAGAATTGTACTGTGTTATATTAACGCAGATTGTTTTTTAATTTGATGACTTGTTAATAATAATTTATTCCTATATGCATAATAGCATAAAAATTTTATAATGTGTATGCAAATGCATGAACAAAAGAAAGCATTTTATTTTAAGTAAGATATCACAGAGCATTGCTATTGGTGGAAAATCACTTGCTAGCGTTTTATCTTTTTTCTAACTAAAGTTGAGGTTCCTAGACAGTGTGGATTTCTTGTTGCAATTTTACAGGAATGTCTTCAATGCAGTTTATTTAGAGAAAATAAAACTCCAAACTGGAAAGTGAACTATTTTTGTATTTGCTTTTACAATTTTGCTATTTTCATCAAATTATAATGTTTAACTTATCCGTAGAGTATACGATAACCTAAAATTATTTTGTTTTCTTCCCATCATCTGAAAATTTAAATTGTTCTTTTCACTTGATTTATACATATTTTGATAAAATGGTTGGTCATGGCGTCACAGGTAAATACTATATCTTGGGTAAATTTAATGTTATTTTTTGTTTTAACGCAGATTTTGGTGTTAGGTGGTGTACTAACTTGCATTTCAGTGTTATTTAGATTGTATCGCCATTCACTATATAATCTTGTTCCTATTCACAAACATCGATACGACGTACAATAAAATAAAATATGGCGTACATTAATTCGTCTGTAACTCGCTGTGCCATTTGAACAGTGTGAGTAATCACAGAAATTATTTTCTTCATGCGCCTAACTCACACAAAACTCTTGGTGTGCAGATATACATTGTATAGTCCATTCACGGTTACGTCACACTTTTCTGAAGTCCTGCTAAATGTCTACTTCCAGAATATACCTTTACTTCGGCAAACAAAGCTTAACTAGATCTGAAATATTACAGCAAAGGGACAACTCACCGCATACGTGCGCACTCAGGGCAGTACTATTTTACGTAAGAACTATTTCTTACCAGGCATTACCAACACACCTTCTTTCTCACTGGTTCTATTCGTATTAACGAAACATTATAATTTACATATAAATGAAATTTCAGTTTAACCACAGACCAGGTACTTTTACGAGCACAAGTACAGAACGCAAGTGGCGCGTGGCGTATTTAAGAAACAACAGAACACGTCATACCTGGGGTGATTTTCCAAATGTTTGATTGTGAAAGTGTGAAGAAACCGCGAATAGACTATAGATAAGGTGTACTTGCACGCACCGTGATCCAGGAAAACACAATTTGACTCGTCATTGTCGCCCGCTCTCCGCCTCTCTGCCGCTCCTTCTCGTTGATAAGGCACGATGGAGCGTCGTGCCAGGGCATCGCGCCACGCTTGCGTAAGGGGATTGCCTTAAGCAGTACGATCAGGAACTAAGTCCGTCTTATCTGAACATTCCGGATTCTTCGTGCCATTAACTCCAATACTTATCAAGTTGTAAACCATATTGTAACAGCAACATACATGTTAAAATAAAAACGCAACGGAAATTCCATAAGTTCAGAGTGGCTGTTTTTAACTGGCCCGGCATTTATCTTTAGCAGAATATGGAAAGCTGAGGACACGAACAGCCTTAATTTTTTTTTCACCGCCAGAACTCAACCTCTAGACGACCGGAAATATTAACTGTTGTATAAAGCGAATCAAACACACGACGATAGACTCACATTCAGCCATCATACTGCAGCGTTAAGTGCCACCAATGTCGTGCATTCCGTTCATTCACCATATTTTCGTGAGAACTTTAAACTACTCCTGGAAGATGGTTCGGCCATCAACAGCAACATTGTGTAGCCAAAATTTTATATCAAATTATGGATTTAAAAAATGATTAGAATATGAACAGTGCCTCTTTATTGCATTTTATAAACTTTGAAGGTTTTTGAAAACTGGATAACCTTTCTCTTTGAAATATGTATATTTGGTGTATGTTTTATTAATGCTGAGAATACAACAGTTGGTAGTTTGTACTTATTGTTATGTTAGACCAACATAGCTGGCATTATACCAACAATATAAATTATTATATTTCTTATCGAAAACAATAATTTCTTATGTTTTCTTAAAATAAATGGTTATTTAACTCCCAAAATATTTTATTTAAAAATCACTTAGTTGTTCACGTGTTGGTTACTTGTTGGTAAATATACTATTGGCAGGTTGTGTGTACATTTTTCGTTTGATCAATATTGCACAACCTTCATAATACCCTCAGTCACTGAAACAGAAAATTCCAAAACTTATCGCAAGTGTAATTTTTTTTAAACATTAAACTTGTCGGTTTATGTGGTTGGTAACAAGTTGGTAAATATACTGTCGGTAACAGGTATGTATTTTTCTGTTGGGCCAATTTTGAGCAAACAACATTTACTTTATGGCATATTATGGAACAAAGAATTTGAATGCCAAAAATGCCCCTTTCTTGTATTTGATAAACTGTGAAATTATTTTTTTTTTACCTGAAATATTTTCTCTTTTGAAATATGATGCGTTGGTTACATGTTGTATAAAAATTTTGGAACACGATAGTTGGTAATTGGTTTTTATTAAATTGTGCTAACATCGTAAAACGAACCTTATGCCAACCAATGGAAATTTTTGTACGTGCACATCACTCCACTTCTCACGCATATCACTCCACTACTCATGCACAACAGTCCACCCCTCATGCACATCACTCCATTCCTCATGCACATCACTCCACTCATGCACATACTCCACTCCTCATGTACACCACTCCACTCCTCATGCACATCACTCCACTACTCATGCATATCACACCACTCCTCACGCACATCTCTCCACTCCTCATTCACATCACTGCACTCCTCATGCACATCACTTCACTCCTCCTGCACATCACTCCACTCCTCATGCACATCGGACTGGTAACTAAACGGTCACGGATTCGTGCTCAACTACTGCCTTTTGGGTTTTAAGAACGCAGAATTTAATGGATGTTGGTCTATAACAACAAAGAAAGCTGAGAATAAAATGTGGCAGGTACCGAGTATTTAAATTTTTTATCAGTGCTTAAAATTAATTAAAAACATTTCCAACCAACGTTGGCTGAATTTTGTTAATTGGTTGGTGTTATGTGTGTAATAACTCATCTTACAAACAAATAACCAATGTTATAAAATATAAGATATCTTTTAATTGGTAAATGTCTGAAATCTGGTTGATGTCCATAATAATGCGACGTTTGGCTGACGTAGGCCACCGTGTCATTTTGATGTTCAGTCAAATGTATTTTCCAATTCTGGCCCAACCTAGGAGCAAAGGTTGGGCCAACCTTGACCCATTAAAATCATGCTGCTTGAGACTGACAGTGAATGTACAAATACAAATACGCAAAAATTACTTGTACGTCTCAGAAGTTGCGTTGTTCAAATCCAAGTTGAAGTGAAAGCGCAAAATATTTTCTTAGTCTTTGGTTAATAATGATACTGTGCGGCTTTAAAGGCAAAGTTAACTACAGTACTTCATTCATGTCAGAACATAAGAGAAGGGAGATTTGTTTTAATCGCAGGTGATGTGCATCTTATCTCGTATAATTCAGCACATTAATCGTGCGGTATCTCTCGCATAAATTGCTTCATGCCACTTATCTTTGACTCTTTGCTGTAATATCTTCTCTCAATATAGGCAGGCACATACAAGAAACTCATAGTCACTTCATTCAGCAGCCAAGAACACGTTTTCACTGTGATGCATGAGCGATGCATGGTTCTCCACCCATAAAACTAACTAATGAGAATTTATACAATTGTAAATTTCAGTTGCAGTTATTAATTGAAATGTTTATATACACTCGGAAGCCTATGCAAGTATCTTTATATTTCATAGTAGTTTTAAGTCTAATTAACTATTGTGTCTAAAATTATATTCTTCTATGAAATGTAAACAGTAAAAGTTTCATCTAGAAAATGGTTACGAAGTTCAGTATCTCTGTTGTCTCTGAACGTAAACCCCATTTTGTCGGTTGGTCACCGACTGGATTAGAACCCACGACGTTCCAGTGTCATGGTTCGCGAGCTGCCCCGGGGCTCAAACACCTGTCCAGACAAGTTGGAAGTTTCACAGTCTGAAACAACACTGAAAATAATTTCTATCAACAAAAAAGTGGACTGTTAAACTAAGTGGTCCAATGCTTATCTTCAGCACAAGCGGTATTAGCTGCAAAAACAATCAAATACAGCCCATCCACGGTCACTTCAAACTTTTCTGAAGCCCTGCTGAAGTTACACTTTCAGGATAATCCTCCGCCTCATGAGAACAAAGTTTAACCAAGTCTTGGAAATTACACCAAAGGGACAGCACACTGTATCTTAACGCTCTCAGTTTGATACTATTTTACACGAGAACGTTTTTCTTACTAGGCATTACCAACACACCTATTTTCTCTTTGTTTTTATTCATATTAATTACAAACGTTATGTTATTAATTGTATATAAAAAAAATTATATGTTAAAATTTATATGAAATAAGATATTTTCATGTTAACAGATGTACAAATTACTTGTTATACGTGAACAATGTAGGAAACAACCAAACACGTGATAGATGGGGCGATTTTTCAAAGGTTTGATGTATAAATTGTGAAGAAAACGTCAATTGACTATATCAGTCAAGATTCAAGCATTTGCTTGAAAAGAGTATCGGAGCTGTCAAAATTCACATTAATTAACACTGTCACATTTTAGAGCCATTTCAATGAATTTTAACTTTGTATATGTAAATTTCAGAACAAGTCAAAACGGTTTATGAAGCGGCCGTTATATTTATATATATATTTTTCGAGCCACCACTTCGCATTTTGGAATTCTGGGAACATTTTTTTGTGAGTTCAGCTTTATATTTCTAAGCGACTCTTGCTTTGAGGAAGACCGCTGTGGCGTGATGGTCAGACCACTCGCCACACCTCACGGCGAAGATGGCTCGATTCACACCGGAGTCAAAACAGAATTTTTCGCATGTGGGAAACGCGGTGGACGTTGCCGTTGGCCAGTGGGTTTTCTCGGGGGTCGCCCGTTTCCTCCACCATTGCATTCCGGCACTGCTCCATACTCACCTCGCCTCAAGACACCGATGTTAACAGCAGCCCAAATCTCTCCGCTTCACTCCAGTCCAACATTACATTCTACTACATGTCCATCTTCACGTCACTTCTCCACCAATGGCGATGAAGACATGTGTCATTGAGATCCCGCCCAAATGCCTCGCGGTGACGCTGACCAACCTTCCTTTAGTCTGTCTCACGAACGATGGCACTTGTTTGACAGTTCTGAAAGTAGTCATCTGTAAAGCTGTTTCCATGGAAACGCCAATGTATCCCTCCGCAACGACTGATTTTTAGACACAAAAAAACACTAGGCAGTCAAATTATGCTGCAAATTTAAACTATGATTAGAGACTGTGGTAACCTTTTAGAATATAAAATAGTTTGGCATTTTAATATACTAAATTTATAATAAACGCTGGTACATATAATATATACCAAGTTTACAAACATCTATTCTTAGACACATAAAATTACATCAGAAATCAAAACATGTAAACTTTATTAAATATTTTAAAAAGAATGCTGAAGATATGACCTTGACATTTTACAACTACCAACTTGTTTCTACTGCCATCTGGTTTCCAGCCACTGTCTTGTTTCTGGCTGCCATCTAGGATCTTACTCATGTCCTGTAATTTTATGGCAGCCATCTCAGAATTTATATTTCATTGTCATCTTTATTTAAGCTGTACCATTCCATGTCCTCAAATATAAGTAAATGTGCCACCTAACAGGTCATAGTTTGCTTGGTATGAGTGTCGTATTTTTATATGGCCAGGAAGTATATATAGCAAATAAGGTGGTACTATGCCAGTATTGTGAGTAGTATGGTTTGGTATTTTCTGGTGCAAAAGCCACGAGGTGGCTCCCCGGCTCTGGACACCGCCATATTAGATTACACCACTGCCGCAATATTGAATATATTTAAAAATTCGTAAGTTTAAAACGAACATTTGATGAACGATATACATTCTTAGAAAACTTGGTTAGTTAAATCACCCCCTTTTGTAAATTAATTTAGAATTTTCAAATTACAATCACAAAAATTACTTTCTAACCCATAGCTTTCCTCTGGTTCTGATACTTGAAGCATGTATGTGTATATTATCAGAAATGTTCGCTGTAGTGAAACCCACTCATGCCAACTGTTTTCAAGAAATAAGTGTACTAATTTTCAAAGTGTGCAGCCGCACACTTGTAAGGATAGGCAACACCCCTGCCACAACATAGGTGTTGCCTACCCATGCAGGCGTGTGATGTACCATTTAAAAATTAGTGCTCTCATTTTTTGTGAATAACTGGACTGAGTGTATTTCACTCCATTGGTTATTATGTACCTTTTGGCTTCAAGTTTAAAAAGTAGAAAAAAACCGGGATTTATAATGTTTTTTTATCATCATCTAACAACCCCAATTTCATTTATGAAGCGATATAGTCTTACACGTGATGCAAGGTAGAAAATAAGAGCTCCGTTTTGGTTGTTTTGACGTAGTGTTTATAAGAGTTGAAACAGAACTCCACCGCTTGGTAGCACAGAAGCTACTTTTCAGTCTTCTGCAGAGACTAGGAAGCTTCTCTGACAAATCTGATTTCTCCGTCTGTTTCAAATTCGTAGCTTTCCTTTCAAAGCTAAAAAACAGAATACATATTCGTTGTGAGATTCAGCGCCTAGCAGAACTGCATCTTTGAAACCATGGTTAAACTCTAGCGAAAGCAGCTTTTGAATCTGCCCGACCCTTTGTAGCTGTGGTTAGGGAAATGTGAAATAAATTTAATTGTAAATGTAGTCCTTAAATTGAAGCTGTAATGCAATCAAGATAGTATGCTATTCTTGATCTAACAGCGAATTAAAATTGGATCTGTTTTTCTACAAGGTATTTAAACCAGCTTACTTATTTGGGTCCATATTTATATTGCCAACTCTTCGGACTTTTTGAATGGCTCCAATATTTTCATTATATTTTTATTTCTTACGTATTATTCTTACATGTGGCGAATTTCAGGCGATACATGCTTGTCTTTCACATAACCACAGATAAAATTAATTGTGCTAAATTAATCAATAGAAAGGAAACAAGTTTGATAATCTGAATAATATCATAAAACAACCACATTAAAGAAAATGAAACATCTACTTTACATACACATTACATTTTTTTTAGGTGGCCTGTTGATACAAATATACATAACACACACACACATATATTAATACACACAATGTGAGTAAGGATGAAAAGGAAATATTTTGGAAGACGATAGTATTAGGTCACCATAAAGAGAAAAGTTCACGTGAACATGGCTGAAAACGGAAGAGTACGCTACAAAGCCGGCAAAAAGAGAATAATTGATTGCGCGCATTGTCGATGCTGTTACTCGTCTGAAAACAAGAACAAGTCGCACTTAGGCAAGCGTCATGCAACCCCAGGAGACGAGCTGTAAGAATCTTGAGTTTCACGGTTCGATTTTTGAGCATTTATTGTGAACGTAACAAATGCATCATTCACGAAATTAAAAGAGCTGTGTCTCAGAAACCACTCTGCTGAAAATTAAAACTATGTCCATATAAACTTTTCTCTTTATGGTGAGGTAATACTATCGTCTCCCTAAATATTTCCCTTTATTCCCGACATACTCTGTAATGTTCTGGAGCGTCCAGAGTGATCCGGTACACACGCACTCGACGAATAACCCACACTCCGCAGCCTCGCCGCAGTCTCTCTCACCTCCACCATCGCTCTTCTTCGTCCACTGCTCGCGCAGTTCGCCAGGTGGCTGCCGTCGACTGCCCCTGACGTCGCGCAATGTACAGGGGCGGCCGCTCGATCGAGAACATTCTCGAGGTGTCGGTACGCGCCGAGGAGGGACTAGAGCTCCAGCAGACAACAGGTGGCGGCGCCAGGTGGTGACAGCCGCCAGCTCTCTCCTCACGTCTGCCGGCACCGCAGCGGGCCCGCCCAGGCGAGGGGCTCGTGTCAAGACTTGCCCGGCGCGGAGAAGGAGGAGGGTCCGCGCGGAACAATATTTACACTAGGATGTCAGGTTCGTAAATGGCAACTGCCAACAAAACAAATCAGCAGAGGAAATATGTGCACATGGAAAAACGTCAAGTAAAGAAGTGCGGACAATATAAAAAAAGTGTTTCATGGATATGACAAACCCGCAACTAATAAGTCAAGGTAAAACTATTACACACAAAATAAGAAAACGCTAATTAATGTCACGTCTCTGAATTGCTGCAAAAGTACAGAGGAAAGCTAATGAAGTAAACTAAAACTATAAATCCATTATACGTCACATACACACATACACTCATACGGTTATATACGTGTAGCACATCCACTATTCACGTTATTATTAAACTTTTCAAATATAGCTCTTTTATGAGATAGCTGTGTGGCTTGTTGTAGAAGCTAAGAAATCTTTAGCTCCCCTATGACGAGGCAACATTTTTCCGTGTTGGTGAAACCGGACATTAACTTGATATGCACCAGAGTTTTCAACTTACCTTTTCCTTTCTTGAAAAATAACGATGCCAAAATACCAGTGCATTTTTCTACTCCCTGAAGTACAAATATATCGAAATAACTCGCACTTACACAAACTAGAGCTGAAATGCCAATACTTTTGATTGTTAGTGAAAAAAATAAGAGAAGAAAAAACGGGAAAAAATGATGTGGTGGATTGTAGCGGGAGACTGAACAGCGATTTAAGCGCTTCCCACGATGCACGGCGAGACTGCGACCATCAGCGCTGCTTTCAGTGGACTCTTGTGTGCAGAATGTGTATTAACAAAGTAGGTCCACTGCATGAGATCGAGGAGTTCCTCTGATATATCCTAAAGGTCGTCTACGCTGTCTTGTTCAGTTGTTCGTTGCAGGAGAGTAAATATGTTTCTCTACAGCATTTACTTCCAGTTTATAACTAACATGGGGGGGGGGGAATATAATTTTAGGTAGTGTGTTTTGTATTAATCTGGGGGAGGCACATTCCAATGTCCCCTCCTGCTAAATACGCTACTGCTTCCAAATAATACAAATGGCGGGCTTGGGGTAATTTTTGTCAGCTCCGAAAGAGAGCAGTTAAGACCGATTCCCACTTTGGGCATGTCTGAATAATGTGCGTTGTCAAAGTAAGTTTATGGTGCCCTAGCTTGTAATCGTCCAGCTGACGTTTTTCCAAATTTACGCTGGAGAAAGTGTAAAAATTAACAATCAATAAACCTAAACAGATTTATAACAGGATGTTGAGTTATTATTTAGTTAGTCGGTGCAAAATCGCAGAAAATAATACCTATCAATAAGTTAAACAGTTACTTGGCTAAACAATATCAACATTCTGGAAGTCAAATCATCGAGTGAAGCGGCACAATGGTAACAAACAGGATTCAAATTCAGGAGGTCCTTAGTTCGAATGCCGGTTCGGCCATCCTAATTTACGCGATACCCAGTTCCCCCGCTCCCCCTCTTACTCATGCAACTTGCGCCACCTGCTATAACGTCGCTGTCTACGATACGTCCATAGCTCTGCTCACCAAGCCTGCATCCACATTGTTTAAATGGGGACTCGATGTTAAAAAAATTCTTTTTCGATACATCAGTTTTTAAGATAACTATTTCAAACCAAAAGTATCCATCGTGATATTTTAAAAGAATACCAGCGCGTCAAAAATAAAAGAAAATCCTTGTAAAATATAATGTCTAATGCAAAATTTTTGAAAAAAATTAACATCAAGTTAGCAAGATTTGTTGACGTGCTAGTATTCCTTAAAAAAACAGTAGAATAAATTTGGTTTGAAATGGTTATTTTAAAAATTGAGAACGAATTTCTTTAACAATGATTACTTATTCAAATTGTGGCTGCTGCCTTCATAGGCAGAGACCTAAATCCCTACCTGTCTACCTACCAACCTTCTTGGATGTCAAAAGTGACCGTTAAGGCGTAGTGGTCAATGTAATTGCCTCCCACCAAGGCGAACCGGTTTCGATTCCCGACGGAGTCATCCTTATTTCCATATGTGGTCAACGTGGCGAGAGTTGTTGTAGGCCGGTGGGTTTTCTCGGGGCACTCCTAATTCCCCACCTTTGCATTTCGGTGCTGATCCAGCTTCGCCTCATTTTACGTTCACGGACTCGCACAAACGTGGTTGTTAAGGCAGTCGCTTAATTGACGCTTCAACTCCGTAGTGGAAAATGCGATTAATGACGACGCTATTAAACATGACCCCGATATCTTTACCGACGAAAAGAAAATATACCCCAAGCGAGGACGAAATGATACTTTGAAGATATCACGCTTGATATTAATATTATTTTGGATCCCTACAACATCTTCAAAAATGGCTTCTACAAACTGCTGTATCTTAAAACGTACTACCCGCTCACGAGCAAAGCTGCAATAGGAGCCTGCTACACTCTTTACACCAAATAACAGGATAGTGTCATATAAGTATAGTCTATTCACGGTAAAGTGAGCACTTTTGAAAGCTCTCTGATTTGGATTAGTAGTCCATACATATATCTTATTTTAGCCTTATACATTAACTTTAAAGTGCAGTGGAATATACACACTGTGGTTATTACTTACATGGCAGTATTTATTTAAAAAGGAGGTTAAAAGATAAAAAATTGCAGAAAGGAAAAAGTAACTAGTGTCCCAAAAGTGCTCACTTTACTGTGAACAGCCTATATACACTACACGACGAGAACACTGTAAATTAGTTCAGTGCCCCGTGCATAGTGGCGATAGCGCTCTTGATGCGCGTGGAAATGTCGTCCTTATTGCTCCCTTGCTTATGGGCTTCAAACGTGGAAATAGTTTTAGGTAGGAGGGAGACCAAACCCACTCAACTCAACTGTAAATCAAACCGACCTGCGCTCCGGAAGCAGTTCGACGTTTGGTCAGGCAAGAAATGATGCACGGAGGTAAGGCGAGATTCATCGCACAGGTTTGCAGGTGTACCTGTTTGTCTACTTGCTACATCGTGCCGCGGTTCGACGATGGGCTATTTTCTCAGGCAAACACTGCTCATGTTCGCTCGCCTAGGCTTTTATAGACTCGAAATGCTGTAAGTTACCACGTGTGTTCTGGTGGTTATAGCATTTGAACTATAATTTATAGTCAGAATGCTGAACTAAAAAGCGAAAAACAAATTATGTATTTATAAACATTATCACAAAGAAGGACTCTTGAGACAATCAGATAGACACATTTATAAATAGTAAGGTTTATTTAATGTAACTACTTACATGCACATACTGGTATGTATAATATAATATTAACATCACGTAAAGTTGTTTTATTGTAAACTTGTTTCTCCCATTTTATTTCAACCTGCTATGTTAAAAATTTTGTACATTTGTATTTTTGTGGTATTCAATTGTTTGTTAAATTACTTTTTTATTTCCTCCTTTAAAATTTATATGGTTCTGTAGCTAACTAAGAAAATTCCAAACCCGCCGTGGGATTACTCGTTAGTCCGTCTATGGGCATTCGTCAACCGGATATGCCATACTAAGACAAGATCAAGTCCTGCTGAAATGTAGTGAACATGTATTTCTTTATATGAGTCTCGAGACGTTTATAGGCTAAATATCTTCGGAAGAGGGAGGTCACGAGATGTAACAACCTGCAACGGCACCGGAGATTAATAAAAGACGGAATGAATATCAATATCTACTCAACTTATATCACTCGCCTGCAACTAACACACAGGACGAAAATATTAAAGATAATCATTCATTGCACTTGATTCTCAAAAGAACAATAACACGTGACTTAAGTCTTTAATTAACTGAAATTTAAATTAACTTCTATCATACATCATACATAAGGGAATTCAGAGTACAGCATGTAACTAAACCCACATTTATTACACTCTAATCTGTTCTACAAAATAATTCTAGCATTAACCATTTTTATCCATTAAACCCTTATTTATTAGCTTTGATATGCCCTACAATAAATAATCCTGTCGACTTGTATAGTGTGACGTCTCACCAACAGGGAACCACACGGCGAACACATTACTCTGCCATGTGGCATGAAATGAATGTGGTACCTTGCAACTGAGTACATCCACCAAACATTGACTTATTACAATCCTAGAACCTGTACCAATGATATGCCGTGTGTTTCTCTAATATCTCCGAAGGGGACAGTGCGAGTTGACTGCGGGGAATCATGTCTTGCAAGTAAACATGCAAACTTTTAATCTTATACATATTGAATTCCAAAACTACATAATTTTGCTTATTATCTTCAGGAATTATTAAAACTTAAACCATCTGGTGGATATGTTAATGAGAAGTTTGAAACAAGGAATGACTGAACCCTGTTATTTCTCCTATCACTAGATTACAATACCCACATTTTCAGTGGCACTTCACAAAAACCTCATAAAACCTAAAGTTATTGAGCTTATCGGTTAGTTTACATTTTTGACTAAAACAAAATCTACATAAACTATTTCTCCAATACCATGCCCAATTCGGTGATGGCCTGTCTACAAATTAGTAGTAGGATTTGGAGACCGTGAGCGCAGGGTACTAGGAGTCGGAGCTCGGAGCCACCAGCCATGACGTCACAGGCGGAGGTAGCGGGAAGGCTATGTTATCGACCAAATTGCCTGTTTCACCTAAATATCACTTACGAAATTTATTATTTTACCAAAATTTTTCCAAAAAAATAGAAACATGAGAAAAACAGATTCGGAGCTCCTCGAAGCAAAAGCCGAAAAGTCCTAAGGTAAGCAAGAGGATTAGCAGCACTTAGCTGAGTGAGTCACTTAATACTCAGATCAGTAGAGAAGGATTCGAGTCTCAGAGCCAGGTCCAGCAGACCGGAGAGGACCGGCGGACATGCCCTCTCCCTCGAGAGTCATCCTGCACCAACCACATCCACACCCCCTACCACTCCTCCTCACCTTGCACACCTCTTCACCCTCACCTCACCCTCCCCGTCCCTGGCAATTATTATAAAAGATCGAAAAAAATGAAAAACAATATCGAGGAACAAAAAATGTTGCCCTACCCTACCTCTAGCTAAACCGACCACCACCACACCCCATCCCCTACCCTCCACTCCTGGCAATTGTTATAAACAATCACAAAAATTGAGAAAAAATCACAAAGATTCTTAAAAATTGAGTGACATATAATGTTAGAACTCCTTCCCTTGCTCACCCCCCCACCCTCAAATCCTCACCCCAACCTACACTCCAGTCTTTGGCCTTACATAACAAATTATCCTTCCACCAACACCAATCAATCGTTTATGCCCATTGGCCATTAAATTACGGTTTAACACACACATATATAATTTTTTTTCCAGTATTGGGCACTGTAGGTGCTGTAGTTATTTCTTTTGTTAGCATCTACCAATAGAGAGCTCCCCTGTCGTCCATTTGCAAATTTTTTTTGGCGACGTGACACTCCTCCAAGCATGCAGTATAATTAATCTCTACTATTACACTGTTAATTAAAAAAAAATAAAGTCAATCTTTAAAAAATAAATAAAACAAACTGAAATTTTTTATTCGATACAATTTATTTACAATACGTTACATACATATAAACATTTCTTTGCGACATTTTTCGAAGGTAAGAAGAAATATTATTTCGTAAGTGGTTGGTATACACTGGTTCTCAGCTGCAGATGATCCACAGAGTCGAGTGTGCAGCCAGAGCCATTCGTTACCATTTCTTCTTCCTCGCGGAACATATTTTTTTACTTTTTAAAACACTCTCTTCGATGTTATATATATATATATATATATNNTATATTATAGACAGGCCAATTCGAGGTCTTGAATGCCCTTCTACAATGTTCGTCCTGGTTAAGCTCTGGTTTCGAGTAGATACATTCCAGCCATATATTGTATTTTAGATACCCAAAATTTCCACCTCTTCTGTAAGTTGGTTTATTAAATTTTGTTTCGTACCTGATAGGAACGAGCTAAAATCTTTCTACGAAGCTGTCAGGTTTGGAGCAATGTAATCTGTCAGAAGGCCTCTGAATTCAGACTGCTTCAGAAAAAATTCAGTAGCATTAATTTGCCTAGAACATTGACAGGTTTTCGAGCAGGAGTTGTACATTGTCTGACATGATGACGATGTGCTTCACAAAACTTTTTTTTCTCATAGTTCGTTGTATTATAACTCTTGAATTCACGATCGCACTTATCACAGCCAAGAGTTAAATAAGCCCATCCTGTCTTCTTTCTGCATTGCTACTTTTACTGCACGTCTCACCACAGCAGCGACACGATCGACCCAATATCGACAGCGAATTGTTCATACCGTCTACATGTGCGTCCTAACTTACCAATGGTGTCATCATTGCATCATCACTTATTGTGTTAGGTAGCAATGATATGTTTTCATCACCATTACACACTGAAGTACTTACAAGTCCATCACAGGTTCGTGGTGATGACAATATACATTTTTGCTTTGCGGGTTGAGGAACAAGTCCTTTACATATTTTCGAATGTCTGTATAGATTGCCAAACAGACGAAAACACTTCTCACACTTATATGTCGCGAGGGACGGGTTCATCTTAGATTGATGCTTTTCTGGTCGTCTAATATTGCTGCTATTCCCAAAGGCTTCATCACTGTTGGTTTTGGTCGCGATGACGATGGAGCTGCTGTACATTGCCCACACCAAGTCTATGGCACCAGTGGCACTACACCCGAAGAAGACTGTGGTGAAGCTGCTGTAGGTGGTACCATGTTCGAACAAGGCGATGGTGGTGCTGCTGTAGGCAACCCACAGAAAGTTGGTGGTATCACACCCGAATAAAGCGACGACGATGCGGCTGTAGGTGGCCCACCCCATGACTCTGGAGCATCGGAAGACATCGTGGATGCAAAATAGGACGTAGACGATAGAAGTTATATGAGACGACCTGCTAGTAATAAGTGATATTGTAAACAATTAATAATTTGTAATAACTGTAGGCTGAACAATTAAAACTCTTTTGTACAACCATTGTAGTGAATATTAACTAGAAACATGTCTGCAGAACTGGAAGAACTGCGAGCATTAATTGATGGGCTAGACAGCTGAATTGTTAATATGAGCGCAAGTGTAAATATCTTAAAAGAAGATGTAAACAACAAAGTTAGTAAAAGAAAGTGTGCATGAACCTGCAAATAACCAAATTAGTTAAGTAAATGTATGTGTAAATGGACCTGCAAATAACCAAATTAGTTATGTAATAAAATGTTTAAATTAATTTGTAAATAGTGTAAACAAGAACATAAATAGCCAGATAACTAATGTAAGTAAATAAGTAGATAAGAAAATAGCCACTGCAATGAAAATAAATTCAGGAAAAAACACTGCAAATGAAAATATATAGACAGAAAAAAAAGTAATTAACGAGTTAGCGAATACCAGAATTGACATTATAACCGAAAGAATGTACGGTGTAATGGAAATAGTGAACAGGGTAAACGACAGGATGTACACTGTAAGTGAAATAGTAGACAGTTTAAACAAAATAATGGACAGTGCCGAGAATGACATGAAAAAGAAGATTAATCCACCAGAGAAGGAATTGCAGAAATTTCTTCATCAATGGAGTTTTACTATCACCACCATGGCAGCCGAGAAAAGTGGGGAAGCAGGGAAAGTCGTAAACAATACTGCAACTCCGGAGGTTAGCCAGCATTTCTACGGGATTGGTGTCGCGCAGAAAGGGCTGGCGAAGGGGGTCACAATTAAGCCCACCCCTTTTGATGGTCAGACTTGATGGCAGGAGTACCACCACCAGTTTGAAATAGTTGCCAACCTGAATTGCTGGTCAGCCGATCAGCAAGTTCACCATCTCGCTGCCGTGCTGAGAGGCCCCACACTGAGCATAGTACAATATCTGCCAGAGTGACATAGACTAAGGTACCTCCCACTAGTGTCGGTATTAGAGCTACATTTCGGTGACCGATACCTGTGACATGCCCATCACGCCCAACTGCAAAGCCGCACCCAGCGACCCGGAGAGCGACTGATGGAGCTGTGGCAAGACATTGTTCGGCTTCCCCATCTATCTCTGGAAGGATGTCCCGAGGAGGTGCGAGTCATCATCGCAGTCGGTGAAGTCAGCAAGACAGGTGTCCGCGCCTCGATATCCGGAAGGTGCAGTGATGCTGAACAAAGATGACGACAACATCAAGTAGACATTAATGAAAATGCAAACATCTATGGGAGATATTTCTTCCAGGGTCTGTGCTACATAGTTTCTCTGTTCCACACCCAAACTGCCATAATGTTGTTTTACATGGACAGCTGGGGAACCTGAGTATGCACTGTCCACAACAGCAGCAACAGAAACAACAGATGGAAAAGAGGCAGCGAGAGGCAGGTGAGAATACAGCACATTCAGAAAACTCGTATACACCGATCTTGGGGGGCGAAGTTTGGTGACTACTGTAGGGAAGGCCCCAATGTTCATACATGTACGGTCGGTGAAACAGGATTGGGATGCAATACTAGTAGAGAGGAGCCTGAATGATGTTCCTTGCTAGAAGATCGTCGACATGGGGCACCATAACAGTAGTAAACCCAGACATCGCCCTTCGACAGTATGGGATGCTGCTATTTGATGTAGTAACAGGTGAGACCACACAAGTTAGAGGTAGGAGAAAAGTAAGCTTGAAGTTTGGTTGCCTTATTCTAGAGCACAATGTGTACATTACAGATATACAGGATGCATGTATTTTGGGGCTTGATGTAATATGTAGGCTTGTGGGCTACTGGTAGGTAGTACAGAGTTGGTGGTTTCGAAATGAATGATTTATCTTCCCCAGTTAGCTTCCCAGTAGTTTGTGGTCAACCCACTGTGCTGCCCACTTCTAGTGAAATTGTCTTTACAGGGAAATTTGTCAGACATTTGGGTCTAATTTAGCCAGCAGAGAAAGGTGGCATCCTTCCAGGCAATGTCGTTGTAGGACGGACTGTGATCTCTTCATATTAAGACAACTTTATCAGTTAGAATTATAAATTTGTCCGATAAGGCCATTAGTTTATAGGACTGAGCCATGATAAAAATATGCCAGCAGCTCACACAGACTCTTCTAAACAACCAGAAGCTTCTAGAGTAAAAAAAAATAGAATGTCCTTTACCAAACATACTGGAGGAACTGCTAGTAAAAACAAGAGAAAACCTAAACTGGCGACAGGAGAAGACTGTGTCTGAATTACTGCACAATAAAAATAAATGTCTCCTCTTGTGGATAAAATGGCCTTGAAAGGACTAAAGGGACCTGCCACCACATTGATACAGGAGATGCCAGGCCTATAAACAAGCCATCACGACGACTGCCACTAGCTTCGCATGAGGCAGTTGGGGATGTCTGAAGGAAATTAAGGATCTAGGATGTGATAGAACCATAAGTAGGTCCGTGGTCTTCCCCCGTTGTACTTGTTAAGAAGAACGATAGTTCTCTGAGGTTTTGTGTAGATTATCGCCAACTTAATAATGTGCCAAAGAAAGACTCTTATTAACTTTCAAGTATAGACAACACACTGAACAGCCTAGCAGGTTCACAATGGTTTTCTACTTGGGACATGAAAAGTGGGTACTGAAGTGGCCCCAGAGGATCAACAGAAGACTGCATTTTACATCAAAGAGAAATGAACCTGGCATTTTAGGTATTCCTTTTGGGCTGTGTTATACCCCAGCCAAATTCGAATGCCATATTGGAAAACTGTTCCTTTAGATATCAGTCAGGTAAACATAGATGTAATCGCAGTGGCAGGATGGACATTTGAAGAGCACCTATAATGCGTATACTCCATATTCCAGAAAGTGGCCGCACAACTTGAAACTAGTTCCGAAGAAGTGACATCTCTTCCAAAAGGAAATTAATTGTTTAGGACATGTGGTGTCTGCCCATAGAATTGAAACAGATCTCGAGAATAATAAAGCCATAAGAAATTGTCCGACACCAACAAAGTGCAGAATTTTCTGGGGTTATGTACCTACTACCATCGATTTGTACCTGGATTCGCCACGATCGCCAAGCCAGTACATTAACTGCCTGAGGCAAAACGGAAATTTCATTGGACCACTGAGTGCGAAGGTGTTCTTAGTAAGCTAAAATAAATTCTGATATGCCATCCAGTTCTGGGATTCTTGAAAAGTGAGGGAAGATTCATTTTGGATACTGATGCTAGTAATGTAGGCATAAGAGCTGTGTTATTTCAGATTCAGGGTGGGGAAAAGAGACCACTCGAATATTTCAGTAAAGTATTGCACAAGCCCGAGAGAAATTACTGTATTACATGCAGGGAGCTTCTGGCCATGGTAAAGGCAATTTCACACTTTCACCTCTACAGTTATGGCAGACATTTTATTCTAAGAATCGACCAACCTTCATTATGCTGGCTACTTAATTTCAAGAACCCCGAAGGTCAGATAGTCCACTGGATATCATAAAAACTATGATATTGAAATACAACACAGATCTGAACGCTTTCACAGCAAAGCAGATGCGCTTTCTAGGAGGTCATGTGAGTTATTCGGTCTTCTTTGTGAAAACTAAGAAGAAAAGATGGGCGAATCTCTGAAGGAACAGATGACAAGATTTCAAGGTTCTGTATCTTGTGATGGTTCACTTACATGGAGTGATGAGTGTATTCGAAAATATCAGCTAAATTATCCTACTTTGCATTCATTACTAGAGTAAAAATAAGCTGGCTTTTGGTCAAAATGAGAAGATATATCCTACCTGAACACAGCAGTCCAACCATACTGGGTACAATGGAATTCACCCATACTGAAAAATGGCATGCTTTAAAAGAGCTGGGAAAGTTATGATGGGAAACACATGCACTCATAGTTGGTCCTTCCAGAATGCAGGATTCCCAAAGTCTTGAAGGAACTGCAAAAAGTTTCATCATTGATAGGAATGGAGTTCTAGTGGCACCCAAAGCTCGAGAAGACATACTCTACAAGTGCATCAGCAACAGTAAGTGCTAATTGGTTTGGGAGGGGCATGGCCTCAGGCCACTTAGTAAAGGCCATCAGTAGATACCGATAACCTCTCTTTGTGACAGGCAAAGAACCCAGAAAATTTACTGCTATACTGTCGACTGGGGCTTCAACATTATATTTCTGGAGCTGACATTGTCCCCTGCTCTTTGGACTCTTCCTCGCAGTATAGGTGCCGCACATTCGGCACCACTTCTCTATGCATTTCCGACAATAAACTCAGTAGAATCTCGGTCTAACTCTGTAGAGGGTTTTATTAACACCAAAGTGCCCACTGATAGTTCGATAATTATGAGCCACTCTGTCTATAAAAGTGTTTAGAGGTTCACATGCCAT
The DNA here is from genome assembly GCA_002778355.1 of Clitarchus hookeri. Lineage (NCBI taxonomy): Eukaryota > Metazoa > Arthropoda > Insecta > Phasmatodea > Phasmatidae > Clitarchus > Clitarchus hookeri. The sequence continues at coordinate 217,626 of NQII01001675.1, forward strand.
GCCCACATTCTTAGGGTTGGAGGAAGCACCAATGATCTGAATTTGATAACCCTAACCATAGTGGTTTGCATATTATGACGAACTATGTCCATAGAATTCGTCAGGCTTAACATGCAATATCTTCCTTTCTATTCAAAAAATTGTGTCTACATACTGAATTTAAAGAGCTCATCCCTAGTGGCTCAAAAATGGTCGCCAGTTGTGCATATAGAGTGTGTTAGTGCTTATATTTACGTACATACATTCTCGGGGCCAAAAATGAAGCCTATGCACTGAATTTTAAGGACCTAACCCTATTAGTTCAAAATTTAAAGGCAATTATGACTATATAAGTACTTAGGGCTTATCTTCACATATTGACTTTGTTTGGGTTGGAAATGTTACCTTTAATGGAAATTTAAAGGACCTAAGCCTAATAGTTTCCAAATTATGGCAAACTACACCCCCACATTGGTAGATTCTTGGTCCATACTATGCTTATAACACGAATTGAGGAAATGTGGTCGCTATAATAAAGACAGACTTGGGTTGGTCGCACAAAATAGACATGATTACTTTAAAAGGAACTAAATAGGATGATTATGTGTGTGTGTTTAATCAAAGAATCTGGCATTTGATTCAATATTTGTCTTTAAAATAAGCATCCGAAGATATGTTGCACGAGATAGTAAATTTATTAAGTTGTTGAACTGAAATAAATAATGGAATAAATGAATGTATGTCGTTAGTTAGCAAATGTCATCTGTTCATTGTGGTGCACATGATGGGGTTCAGCGCTGCACTGATCAGCCACTCCACAGTAGCGAGCAGCCATTGTAACACAGGCAGCACTCTATAACCTGTACTTAGTAGTCGGAGCTTCAGCTCAGTTGGTCAGGGCACGGGTCTACCTACACGAAAATCCAGCAGTTCGAGGCTACTCTCCTCCAGTGGAATTTTTTGGTTACATTATAATAAATGTATCAGTATAGGTGAAAGTTCATGTATGCAGATGGCACTGCACCATTAAATTCATGGTGGGGAAAAAAAAACATTAGAACATCCTAGCAGCCGACATCCGAAACAAACATGGGCACTGACACTGGTGCCACTAGAAACTGAGATTGTGATGCACTCTACCAGGCAACATCGAAAACATCGGTAAACAAAATGACCAGCAGAAAAAACGACTATAGAAAACCAAGATAGTAGTCTAAGGTCAAGGTCACCAAGTCAAGGTCGAATCCAAGATAGCCTCCGCCCGAGCGGAATGACAGGGCAGGAGAATCCGCCTGCAAGAAGTCAGTGACCCGGCTGCAGAAACTCTCAATCCCAACCCCCTTTCTCCGGACCGGCCAAATCCATCTACTAGCAGTTTCGTCCAATGTAATTGTTTATGCTGTTGAAGGGAACTACACTCTCCCGACAGAAGAAGTTTTTGTTGCAAGTTACCTCAATTTTTAGAGTTTACCCATAATCGTCAGGCATTTAATCCTACAGAAAAAAGCTTTGGCGAACCTGTGACTACAATTTCACTTATTCTCTTGCCGGCAGTACATTGTCTCTGTTCTATTTGAGTCATCCTTCCTCATGGTATGCACTTACAAACGCACACAATTCAACTTTCAACATGATGAGTAGTCATTAAATTCACTGTGAAGAGGAGGGCCCTTGTCTATGAAATGCCTGATCCACGCTTATAATCAAGAAAACTGGTTCGCAACCACAACTATAGAAGTATGACCGCCTAATAAAGATACTGTATGTCGTCGTACAATGTTAAACTGGTATCAACTACCTCGGTATTCCTAGAGCATCGCCGAATCCACATCTTTCCAGCAGCACATGTGTTACACTAATGGCGATATCCGTGCTCAGGCAGATACACAAGACACTCCCACTCCCCTTCTTCTTTTCTGCCAGTTAACCGAAGCGACGTAGGATTCTTACAAAGCGCATGTGCTTCTTTGGAGGTGGCAAAGAAGAAAAACTTAATAAGTTGTTGACTCTTACATCATCAATTTACTTGCTCAAATTACCACTTGAAAAGCAGATGAACGAACTGAGAACACGAAAGGATGGTAGGAGATCAAACGACACTGCTGATGCATGAGTAACTGTGCTTGCTCCTGTTGTTTTTGACAGTGTACCTTTATTAAATTTAATATCTCATCTTAAAAAAATAATTCATTGGGACAATTTTTATGCCACGGCAATGTTTTCCCCCTGTAAAGAGAACATATTGGCAGTTAACTTTTAAAATATATAACTAAAAGTAAGAAAGCTTTAATCACTTTTGCCATGGTTAATATGGAGTCACGCCTTGAAAACTTCTTCGATGTTAATTTACAATTATCTTGAATTTAGAAAGCATTGCATCTATAAAACTTTAATTTTGGGAAATATTTGCACGTAAGTACAGTAATATTATTCCACATAGCAACATAAGGATTTTGTACTTCTTTTTGCTATTGACGATATTATTCATACTAAAACATATATGATTTATGAATAATATTTGTAACTTTGGACTCGATTCGCTGATCACGAGAATCAGACTGCCATTTCAGCTCAACCAGGTTAATCATAGAAAATAGTAACATGTTGAAACATTCAGGTTTTGATAACAGATAAAAATATATGTTGATCACTTTGAAGTCAGCAGGGATAAGTGATATTTTAATTAGTTTATAGTATCACTTTAAAATTTTGTACTCATAGCATAAACTACTTTTTGTAAAAGTTTAAATTAAAAATATTTTCTTACTGTATCTAAATGATAACCAACTATGCTCGGTATAAGAACCAAATGATACGACCCCTGTGTATTTTAAATTTTACTATATGTAAAACCCTTTATAATAAAATATTTTGTGAATGCGTTGAACAAAGTATTTTATTGGCAACATAGGAAATTTATCTACAAATAAAACAAAACAATTGTCTATGTAACAGTTTCGTTTTAATATTCACGCTACTCAGTTACACATTCGTCCAAGTTCATCACGACAAAGAATTGTCGTAGGTTGTAGTCAGGCCAAAATATCTAACTTTCTAGGGCCATCAGTAATAAAGTAATTATCAGCATTGGAAAGTTTATGAGCCCTGTGCCTCAACCATGATGCTTTTTCGGTGTATATAAACAGTGACTGGTCATTAGGATCCTAGTCTCACACACTGGCTACTTCTGTGTTTGTTCCCCATTGTTCAGCAGTTGAATATTCTCTGGTATTTTATTTTCTATCACTAATCATTGAGAGACCCTACATATATATATAGTACACAGGCTTCCTAACTTGGTATTTGCCAATGGTTAACTACCATGGAACTACTGGGATCAACATTACCCTCCAATGTTTCGGAAATGTTTGAAGTATCAAAAGACATGCGATCTTGTCGCATCTGTGAGCTGCTGTTGTATGTCCGTCTAGACTATGCTGTATGCGTTATTCAGTTTGTCTCTTTCCACTAACTCTGCATGGTTCATCCATGAACTTCAGATGCCGGTGTTTTCATGAGATTGGCCGGTCTTGAGAAAGTGAGTGTCGCCCAACTAATAATTTTACACCATACTACTGTAGGCTATACCATTATAGTGCTACTTACAAGCATACATAGATGAGGATTGATGAAACACAGCATCATAAGTTTTGTTGTAAGCCTGCCTCCATTACTGAAGATTTCCCCAGCCCTCTGTTTGTTCATAGTGTTGCAATGTGATCTTCAGTCCTGCGAATTTTCCCATGCTTGACAACTTCGACGCTGCCAATGCTTGCACATCCCGCACTAGCCTTACTGATCACTACAGCTTCCATAACTGATATGCTTAGCATTTCCAAAGCACAAGCAGACACAAAGTGGCAAAGAGAGAAACAGTGACCTGGATGTAAGCATACTCTGTCTCCGGTTGGCTTAGTGCTTGCTGTGGAAAGAGCCATGGACATGAATGGTAGAGTCTCAGAAATCTCGTGTATTCATTCGTCGACAAGCTTAACTCTGAAATCCTTTGTGTAATCGAGCCTGAGATAATTGTTCATTGGCTCTTGGTCCATTGTAACCATTGACCTGGTAGCAAGGAATTCAGTCCTTCTTTTCCTTGCACTTCGCTATTGGCTGAAAGTCATCTGGAGTGTGTATGGCAAAGCGTGGTCCAACAGAGGCAGAAAACCGTATGCACAGGTGCTCGAAGTGTCTTTAAATGAATTCGCGAACTTTCTGGATGTGTGGTGATTTGCGCAGCGGGGAGGCGCGAGGCCTCCTGTTGGCCAGGTGGGCGGCCAGTGGGCTGGCGCGCGGACGCTGATTGGCAGCAGGCGGATGTACGGCACCGCCCCCTCGCCGCGGTCACGGCGCAGCGCGCATGCGCCGGCTTCGCGACAGGTAGCAGTACCAGTAGAAGGCGTTGATGGCGAGGAAGCTGAGAGGGAAGAGAAGGCGCGACGCACGGTCCACCTTGGAGACGGAGTTGTAGCGGGGGCAGCGCCGCCGCCCCCACCGCCGCTCCACCTCCGCCGCCTCCGGCCGTGGCGCTTCACCTAGGCAGGACAGCGCCC
>NQII01001675.1:222176-273992 GCA_002778355.1 Clitarchus hookeri
CAGCAGGCGGCGGTCTGGAGGCGGCACCCGGCTGGGGCGGCGGTCTGAAGGCGGCACCCGGCTGGGGCGGCGCATCTACACATACACACACGCCTTCAACCACCTGTGTCTGGACCCCGCACTATATATACCACATCAGCGTATGTCACTGTAAAACCAGAATTCAATATTTATTACTACTTTTATCAAAGCCCTTTAACCAACCAGTGAGTACTGGAACTCAATAAGAGATGTTAGAGAGAACTACAATTAACAAATAATATACATTATGTATTTACAATCATTGCAGTTTTATCAATTTTAAACTAATTCTGACAAAAATTAATTAGTTAAAATTGCTTTTGTGTGTTTGTTATGTTAGGTTATGTTAGGTTAAGATGGGTTAGGCTAGGTTAAGATGAAGCCAATTATTTAAATTTTGTTGTAATTTCATGTGTGGTTATTTTCCCCCATAACACAAAAGTGTACGATTGAATGAATAAGCAAGTAGTAACTAGTAATAATGCGTTTAAACTGAAACAATTTTAGCGGAAACTAGAACTCGTATCTAACAAACGTGGTAAATACCAGTATTAACGGGGCCACGGTGGTGTAGTAGTTAGACTACTCTCCTCCCACCTAGGCGAACCGGCCTCGATTCCCGGCGGGGTCGTTTCCGCATTTTCGAAAGTGGGAATCGTGCAGGGTTATGCCACTTGTCGGTGGACTTTCTCGGGTATCTCCCGTTTCCCCCACCCTTTCATTTTGGCGTTGCTCCATACTCACCTCGCCTCACCCTCATCGGTTCTCAAGACCTCGATGTTAAGAGCCGCCCAAATATCTTCACTCACTCTTCACCAGCATTGAATGGTTAGTAAAACTCCTAACGAAAGACTCTTACAACTTGATAAAATCCAGAAAACCTATTTGTAGTACACCTACTACGAATTTTGTAGGTGGGAAAGGAGGGGAAATCCACCCTGTGAAGTCGATTGGGAATTTTTTAATGCAACTTGCAAATCCAGAAACTTGCATGCGCGTGAAACTCGCATTATTAAAAATATCGCGTGTTACCACTAGCATAAGAAACTGAAACTGCGCCAGCACATGTTTGGCAAAAAGTACCCCATACTCGTTAAAATTAATTACTGATCACGGACACTAGTAATTAAAACTGTACTGCATGTAGATATTCCTTAGAAAACCACTTGCAAATTCAACAAACCACTCGCAAAATTCTGCAATTCTAAACACACATACTCCTTATCGGTAATTTCTTAAAATACGACCGGTAACTCTGTCCCTGGTTGCTGACCAGCCTGGCCTGGCCTTGGCCACAGTGTTTGCTCTCCATGGAAGGCGCGAGGCTCCAGTGCTCCATATACGGAAAGTAGTTTTGTCCGGCGACGAATGGATGAGTTGAAGTGCGCACTGCCTCCTCCGCTCACGTCTGCGACGGAATAGTAAACAAACGCCTACTGGCTGCTGGATACGTGGTACGAAGAAAACCGCAAAGTAAACCATTTGCATGTATACTTTCTACTACAGTAAATATTTCCTTGAGGTTTTACCCGTAAGGTACGCAATACGGAACATTTGCCAAATATAAATATAACCCTAGAGCTTCCATAACAAAATAATATATAAATATAAAAACTTGCATGGCGCACGAATATGACGAAAAGTCTATAAAACTAAAATGGTGAATGCATGTTCCAAATAACTAATACCCCTGTAACGGACACGACTAGGACACAAAAACTAGAAGAGATTGTATTGCCTAGAAGCGGACCAAATAGAGCAGCGAGATTTTAGAAGATGGTCACTTTAGAATTCAATCTTTGAAAAATGCCCACGACTCGATACCAGCATATATTTTAACAAACACGCCGACTGGCTTACTAGTAAAGTTGGTTACGACTGAGGGTAAGTAGTTCCATTTTTTTTATATAGAGAGCAGAATGCTAGGTAAATATTTGTGAATTCTAAAATGATTTATTTCGCTTTCTGTTTTTTATGCACATAAATGCAAGAATGAGCAGAATTGTAAATTGTTTTCTTTTGTAACATTTTATTAGTTTTACTTGACCGACGCAGGAATAAAGTGATCAGGTCTATGGCAATGTTAATTCATACGCTAAAGAAGAGGTAGACCGATCGCTACACCGATACAGCTATAAGTCACATGGTTAGAAATGACGCACGTCTTTGTTTATAACATTATTTGCACACACCAAGCCGTTTTGTATAAAAAAATTATTTTAAAATTTGAATTTAAAAAAATTGCATTGAAAATTTGTTGGAATAAGAGTACAAACATCTCAAAGCACTTGTTTATTAAATAGTGTTCTAAGTTCAAAACCTATTAACATCGTTTATAATAATCGTACTGTCAGAAAAGCAGTTCTACACTGGGGGCATGGAAACTGGTATTGCGCTGCTAGCGTGATCACTTCACCCCATATTGATTCTATGTGTTATTTTCACGTGACGTGGAAGAATACAGTGTAGATGTTAAGCAGGTATTTCAAAAGAGCGGAATGGGGAGATTTGGAGTGGCTCTTAACATCGAGGTCTTGAGAGCAGATGAGGTTGATTGAGGTACGTATGGAGCAGCATCAGAATATAGGGGTGGGGGAAATGGGAGATCACCGAGAAAACACGCCGATCAGTAGCATCATCCGCTACGATTCCCAATTGAAAAATCAGGGAGTGATCCCAAAGGGAATGGAGCCTGGTTCGTCTAGGTTCGCCGAGAATCGATCCTACTTGGGAAGCGAGTAGAGTGGCCACTTCACTACCGCAGTCACACTTCTAAAATAACAGAGTTGACCATGATCAGAATATATGTACATGCGTGACGGAGCCGAGGAGTGTGTGCTGCTTGCAGTCTGTCTCGTCGGAGCTGGATTCGGAGCTGAAGTCGGAGGAGAAGTAGCACTCTCCAGAGCCGTGCTTCGTGAAGTAGTGCACCACAGCGAACTGTAACACACATGCCTCACTCACCTCGCCATCACTCCACACCACTTCACACTGATCATGGCAAGGCGAGCATATCTCAACAGTCTCTTTACAAATAACAAGCTACAGTACACACTTCCACACATTGCTTCCAGTTAGCACACATGCCCCACTCACCACGCCATCACTCCACACCACTTCACACTGATCATGGCAAGGCGAGCATATCTCAACCCTATCTTTACAAATAACAAGCTACAGTACACACTTCCACACATTGCTTCCAGTTAACACACATGCCTCACTCACCTCGCCATCACTCCACACTACTTCACACTGCTCATGGCAAGGGGAGCATATCTCAACAGTCTCTTTACAAATAAAAAGCTACAGTACACACTTCCACACATTGCTTCCAGTTAGCACACATGCCTCACTCACCTCGCCTTCACTCCACATAACTTCACACTGATCACGGCAAGGCGAGTATATCTCAACACTCTCTTTACAAATAACAAGCTACAGTACACACTTCCACACATTGCTTCCAGTTAGCACACATGCCTCACTCACCTCGCCATCACTCCACACCACTTCACACTGCTCATGGCAAGGCGAGCACTTCTCAACCCTCCCTTTGGTAAATAACAAGCTACAGTACACACTTCCACACATTGCTTCCAGTTGACACACATGCCTCACTCACCACGCCATCACTCCACATAACTTCACACTGATCACTGCAAGGCGAGTATATCTCAACACTCTCTTTACAAATAACAAGCTACAGTACACACTTCCACACATTGCTTCCAGTTAGCACACATGCCCCACTCACCTCGCCATCACTCCACACCACTTCTCACTGCTCATGGCAAGGCGAGTACTTCTCAACCCTCCCTTTGGCAAATAACAAGCTACAGTACACACTTCTTCACATAGTTCTATTTGTGTACAGGGTTAAGTGAAATTCGGATCACGCATTCAAAAATTGAGAGGTAGGGATACACACACAACACACAGTCACCCATACACACATACACACACATACACACACCTATGCACACACATACACACATACAGGAAAGCGATATCATAAGCCTTTCTTTCCTTCGGAAAATAGGCTAAAAATTCAGCGTTTTATTATGCGTTATAACGTATACAAAAAAAAAATTGAATATGTGTTTTCTATCTTACGAGTTCTTTCCATTGAACTTAACAGTCGTGTTAAATGTAGGATTTTCTTAAGCATTAAAATTAATAAATGTACTTTATATGTTAAGTAAAACTTGTGTGTCAGCGACCAATCAGGACAGAACAGTCGATGTTGTTAGCAGAAAATGGTTATTTACAAAAATGTAAGCAAAAAATGTATTAAAAAGCATGTATATGCACTCGTTTATGATTATTTTTGTTCACAAAATTAAGCTTCTCTTTTAGGAAATGTTCAAGTATGATCTGCTTCACTATGGTTGTGATAAACGAGGTTAGGAACGAAAGTAAACAGGACAGTCTTGTCGCAAGTTATTATTGGCTGAACTTTAGATTTATCAGGTCAGCTGTGAAATGTAAATACAGAAGACGTAGTCCCGTATACGAGACCCGTGGTTACTTGCTGCATAGTTATTTATTGTGTAGGCAGATTAGTGAGTAGAGCAGTGGGTGGTGAGGTGGACGGACCTGTATGATGGTGGCGAAGATGAAGGCGAAGGACAGGAAGACGAAGAAGTCGAGGGCCGTGGGGTAGGCGACCTTGGGCAGATCTGTGCGTGCTTCCAGCCCCAAGAACGTCATTGTCAGCACCGTCGTGATGCCTGCGAACACACACACACACAAGCACACTCACCTCCTGTCACCTCACCAAGGACCACATTCTCGAACATACACAGGATGAGGGGCCGCGGTGGTGTAGTGGTTAGACTACTCGCCTCTCACCAGGGCGAACCGGGTTCGTTTCCCGGTGGGATCGCTCCCATATGTGGGAACCGTGCCGGAATATGCCACTGGTTGGCGGGTTTTCTCGGGGATCTCCTGTTTCGCCCACCCTTGCATTCCGGCGATGCTCCACTCTCATTTCGCTTCACCCTCTTCGGTTCTCTAGACCTCGATGTTAAGGGCCACCGAAATCTCTCTACTCCATTCCACTGGATGTATCTAGATTTGACCGACAAACTCCGGCTGCAAGTTAATCGCGTAAATATAAGCCGAAAACATACATACGGCATATGGTCTTAAGTGAATCCTAAGGGCGGCACGCATCTTTAAATTTGGACCCGAGGCGCTAGTTTATTACAAATATTGGACAAACATATTAAGATGGAACATTGAATGTCTCGAAAATGTTTAAGGGGACAATGATCTATAAACACCACAACACCTGTCTGTCTCTGTCATCAAATTATTTCGTGGAAATAATCACGGTTACATTCAATCCACGGTTACTTCAAACTTTTCTGAAGCCCCGCGAAAGTTCTAATTTCAGGATATTCCACCGCCTCATGCAAACAAATCTTAACCGAGTCAAGAAAATTACACCAAGCGGACAAAGCGTCGGATTCGTGCGCACGCAGTGTAATATTATTTTGCACGTGAACTATTCATTACTAGGCATTACCAAAACATCTTTTGAATTTTTTAAATGACATGTTATAATTCAAAATAGAATATAAGTTAAAATTTAATTTAACTGAAAATAGGGTAATGTTTGTTAACGCATATATAGAACGCTTATTATACCTGGTCTATTTAGGAAATAATCAAAGACGTCAAACGTGGGGTCATTTCTCAAAGGTTTAGTTAAAAAAGTGCGAAGATACCACGAATAGATTATACTACCTTTATTTTGACTTAATCTCCATGACGTAGTAGCAAATTTGGGGTTTAAAAATGGACACTCAATGTTCCGCCTTAAATATTTTCTCCAATAAACTAATACTTTAGGTCCAACTTCAAAGACGTGCACCGCCCTTTAGATTCACTGAATACCATAGGTTCGTATATATGATTTTACCTAATTTTTTCGCGATTAACACGGAGTTGAAGTTTATCGGTCGAGTTTAGAGACATTCTGTATAAAGAACATGACCACTTAACGAGGCGGATAGGTATTCTGTATCTCAAAACCTAGCCCTGTTCTAGAAACTACAAAGCAACAGCCGAAGACACACTTCCCAAGCATTCCAAACAAAAATTACTCACTGCTTTGGCAAAAGTTTATGAATGAAACACATAGCCAGGCGTCATTCTGAATGCATGCTGTTAGGGGGTTTCTTGTAATCAAGTGAAAACAGTGCTGTAATAACACATGTATGTTTGGAAAAGACCGAGATTGTTTGTAGTATTGTTACGCGCTCGCTGCTCCGCATCCTGCGCTAGCTAGTGGAAGTGAAGGAGAGCAGTTATATGATAGCGGCGGGGGCATGTCAATGGAATGTTTTGAATTACAGGTACGCGGTAAACCAAGAACAACGTACATAATACCAAAAAGCGAGCCGACACCATAATCCTTTTGCGGTGCGCGCTGCTAACCTTGGTTGTATTAAGTTTCTGCGTTTATCTGAGGAATTTTCTAGTGGTTCGCTGATCTAGTTTCTCTAAGCGTGACTCGAGGTGCGTTGAACTTTCCAGGTGAAGGCCAGCAGAGTATAAACTGTGCGACGGGCCTCTGGGCCAAGAGTTGTTGAGTTGTAGTTGTTGAATGGATGAGTGGCTGAGTTTCAGCGAAGACGACGAGCCGCGGGAGAAGTGACCAGCGGAAGGGAAATCTGGGACTGCGAGTACAAAGCAGCGAAGAGTGCGGCTGGCAGGCTGGACTATTGGACTATATGCATGAGTGAAAGACATTACAAATGATGGCAACAGACATACTGGAAGTGTGTTAATGATGATTATGAGTTAATTGACTATTACCAAACAGAGATATTAAGAAGGACGTTAATTACAGCAAAAAATACATTAAATATTGCGTTTACAAAGAAATAAAAAGAGTAAGAGTGGAGATAGATAATTTAATGCTGTAAATAATAGCTGTGTGAATAAATTAAATAAAATTAGTTATTTTATGTTTATTAAGATCTTTATCCCTTACGAACTCAGATACGCCACCAAGGCATTCTTGTAACAGTAACATTAAGTTACAATTAGGTCGCTATGGTGCCTTATACAGCTAAGGTGGTAGGTTGAGCATGTAAGTTGTACCTCGGTTAGTTATCCGGCACAAAGTGAAGACGGTAAGAGGCCATTGCACATATGTAAATCCCCATATTTTGTTCGTTGTTGCAAATAATAAAACAATTTTGAGCAGTTACAGCAGTACGCAATAATTAAAACCCTTTCATAAAAACATGCATGACAATTATTCTTCGCCTAGAATGTTCTTCTAACATTTTCTTTATCCGTACGAAGAACCGCAGTTCAAAGTTTGTAAGTGACTTTGCAGGATCCACCACACTTAAAAAAATATTGCTCGTTTACAGTACTGATAGTTTGAAGTAGTACTGATGGTTTCCAGTAGCACTACTGTCCTTCCTTGCTCCCCCACAGGGGCGAATCCTGGAGTCTGTCTTGGGGACGGTGAAAATAAGGGGTGGGATGATCGTAGTGAATATTAAAAATCTACAAAATCTTGACATTTAATGTTTTAATCCTCACAATGTAAGTAATACATAACACATATAGTTACTACAACCATCTTGATTAAAATGCATAACTTAAAGTGAATATCACTTAACATATCTTTGCTGTTCAGTATTAAACTATCAACAAAAAATATATTATCATTTATGAACCCAAATTGAGCTGAGCGACAANTTGTATCCGCCCCTGATGCAATAACGTGATCAGCGTCCCTCATGCACCTCGCACCCTGTGAAGGCAGCACGACTAGCTGTTACCACTAGAGGCAGGCCGCATGGCTCACTGAAGCCGCTGCAGAGCATACTTGTTCCAGCAAGCCCGAAGTACGAATGGGTCTAGCTGTGTTTGGCATGGAGCAGCGGCGAATGACAGGAGCACCCCGAGAGAAACCACTTACTTCGCCAGTGTCCACTACGCACCTGACATGAGGATCGACATAAAAAAAAACTGCCGCCCCAAGTGCCAGGTCTTTCCAATGAGCCACAGTACCAACGATGGGATGCTACAGTCTCATGACACTGGTTTCTTTCAGCCACAAAATACTTGTTTACATATAATCAAAGGGGCCGCGGTGGTGTAGTGGTCAGACTACTCCCCTCCCACCTAAACACCATGTTCAATTCCCGGCGGGATCACTCACGGATTTCCGCATGTTGGAATCCTGCGGGACGATACCGCTTCTTGGAGGGTTTCCTCGAGGATTTCCCGTTTCTCCCGACCTTGCATTCCGACGCTGTTCCATACTCACCTCACTTCATCCTCATCGGCTCTCAAAACCCCGATGTTAAAAACCACCCAAATCTCTTCACTCACCACTATATGGCCACACGTGTATTTAGTAGCTCCAATGAAATATTTTATTTGCTTAGACAAAACTTGAAAAGCGAGCAAATCTTCTCGCTCATTCTAACAAAATGCACACTTCAATAAACAAAACCTCTGTGCTGCACCCAAAAAAAAGTTAGAAAGCCAACAAATGTGTTTAGTTGAATCAACTGTATACCGGATAATTCAAAACAACACATACTAAACTGAAAAAATTTTTAATTTTTACTGAGAAATTGTTTGCAATTTTACAAATGTTTGTAACAGTACAAACATTTATCTTGTAAAACCACTCGTTTGTAAAACTACAAGAGCCGTGTTTGTAATAGACCTCTACATATGTTTGTACTATACTGACCAGTATCCACGAGCTTCAGCAAAATGGCGGACATTCAACAACGCTAAACCGTATACAACTGTATGTGCAAAAAACTATGGGTGATGTAAAGTGTATTTGCATGCAAAAAGAAATGTATTGCAAGTTTGAATTACGTGAAACACTTAAAACAAATCAAATAATCATAATGAAACGACAATTTCAATAAAACGTGACCGTATAACCCATTATCTGTGCACGTTTCCTAGCTAAACAGAACTCTTAAATGAACTCGCAAGACCGCGTTGTTAAGAACCGTCCAAATCTCTGAACTCAATAACAGAAATCTTAAAATGAAATAAAAATATTCTTCTTAATCAAATAAAATCCCTAATATTTTGAAGGTACTTGAAGCTATATTTAATATAAAAATAACCAATAATTATGTAAGTTGACTTGGTCTTGTGGTTAAGGTGCGGGCTGAAAGCAAGGGGCGTGGGTTCTCGTCGCTGTGCTGTCAAAGTGTTTGTTTTTGTAAATTATATATTGAAATATATTTTCCAGTTACTTTTTGTTAATAATTCGTCACATTTCTTTTCTAGAAAAAATAAATAATTTCATGTACACTTTTCAATAATGTAAGTTATAATACAGGGCTAACATTTGTAATATTACAAATATATGTTTTGCAGATTTTACAAGAAAACTGTTCGTAATTTTACAAAGGATTGTATAGGCAACAGGGTTTCCAAAGATTTTTCCTGTAAATGTACAAAATTTTTTTTACAGTGTACGGTTAGTCCGTGTGAAAAAAAACAGATCTTTTTCAAGAGGGGACTCATGTCCGGAAAAGCATAGTTTGGGCGCAGTAGGGCGTGATACATGACCATCACGATCACCAGATCTGACACATCTCAACTATTTTATTTGGGATGCTACAAAAGTATGGTACATGACAATTCCTTGCCATTAAAGGAGGACCTTATCGCACGAATCCACACAGCGACTGAACTACTGATTACATAACCTCATGTATGTCTATCTCTGCACCGTCGATATAAGCTCTGTAGTCAAGTAGGGGGGAGACAACTCGAGCCTGTTTTGTAATTGCCCGCACGATGTGGTTTTCTTGTTGAGTTGGTGGTGGTATCGCAACACAATGTTGTGTTATTGTTGAGTTAGTGGTAGTATCACGACACAATGATGTGTTCTTGATGAGTTGGTGGTTTTACCGCGACACAATATGGTGTTATTGTTGAGTTGGTTGTGGTACCGCGACACAATGTGGTGTTCTTGTTGAGTTGGTGGTAGTACCGCGACCCAATGTTGACGCATTCTGCGTCCCTATATTTTATTCGTCAGAACACATGCTCTGGCGAAGCTCGCAGGTGGACGACCACAATAAGGATTAAGGGTTTGGTGGACGTGATGGGAGAATGGCGCCAGGACGGCCCGGCGGAACGACCACGTGCGGAGGAAGGCGGATGCAGCTGCATCTCGCAGCTGCCAAGGGACGCTGAGCCCACACCAGCAGCTGAGTCTGTCCCGGGCTAGTTTCAGCAATAAACATTGAGAGCTTTTAGCAGGCATGCTGGGAGAATAACGACACGATATCCGGAGGCATAAAAACCACACGTGCGCCGAACCAAGAGGGCACCCAAATGTTCCTGCACGTGCAGAATGGAACAATAAATTTCCAGGCCAGAATCAAGGGGCGATGCCAGGCCGACTGCAGACCACAGGAGCAGCGGCCACGTGTTTTACGACTCAGGGGGGACGCGGCGGCCGCCCCGGACACGTACAGAGATGGTGCAAGTTTAATATGGCGATCGAGCCTACAAAACCACGAGGAGGAGGGAGGAACGGATCAGTCAGTCTAGGATCGAGCAGTCAGGCAGTCAGTCGGGGGACCTGAAGCGAGGCATCCGGGTCGGAGCCGGACGAAGCCAGTGCGAGGATCGATCAGTCAGTCAGACGTCGTCGAGCGAGCAGTGCGGAGAGAGTCGGCAGTTCAAGAGGGCGTCGAGACGCCAACGCCGAACGGGAGGAAGTGTCGCAGCCTAGACGTCCCAGTCTACCTACCGAGAGACGAAGCAGTCCCAAGTCGCCAGCCGAGAGAAGACCGCGCCTCCATCCAGATAAGTAGAGTCATCCAGCGAGTGTGAAGAATCTTGCCTTCCCCCCCCCCCTCCACGACGCGAAGCGCCACGCCAAACAATACGGAGCCTACGTATAAAAGAGAAGGGGAGTGTTGTCTCGTGTGTACATGTATAAGTGGCCCTGTTAAGCGTTAATAAAGCTGATTTTTGGTAACCTGAAAACGAGGTGAATTTATTAGTAAATTGGACCTAGAGACAATAGTGTCGACGTATTCCTACGCCCTAACACTGAGGGCTAGCCTCAATTNAATAGTGTCGACGTATTCCTACGCCCTAACACTGAGGACTAGCCTCAATTGCTGGTGCCTTACGCAGAGAGCAGATTCTATACCTACTTACAAACTTCAGCATTGGCAGGTATCAATGTGATGCTCTTATTGAGTTGATGGTGGTACCGCGACAAAATGTGGTATTCTTGTTGAGTTGGTGGTGGTACCGCGACACAATGTTGTGTTCTTGTTGAATTGGTGGTGGTACTGGGACACAATGTGGTGTTATTGTTGAGTTGGTGGTGGTATCGCGACACAATGTGGAACCCACAACTGTCACCATATCCGAAGAATTGTCGAGTATTAACGCCCCACAGTGCCAAAGCCATGATTTTATGGAGATGGGTCTACTTTTAAGAAATTACCAATTGACCGCAACGCACAGCACTCTAAGCATCGTCGATGTTGTTTTCAACAATTCCGTATATCTTCTTTGCCACTCATTATATTGCTTTTGTTCTCAAATACAACTTCGGAGATAAATTATATATATTTTTTTTACAATTAGGATAGGAACAATGTCTGTTAGAGGATCTCTTGACGTTTGTAGGCTGGCCATGGTTACTTCCAACTTTTTTGAAGCCCTGCTAAACTTCTACTTCCAGAATATTCCTCCGCCTCATGCAAACAAAGCTTAACCAAGTGTTGTAAATTACTCCAAATGGACAACGCGCCGGATTCGTGCGCACTCAATGTAATATTATTGAGCATAAGGACTATTTATTGCTAGGCGTTACCGGGTTCGGTTCATATTAGTTATAAGTGAAATATTACAATTTGTAGATAGACTATAAGTAAACGTTCAATTTTATTAAAAATAAGGCACTTCAATGTCAACACATGTATAAAACCCTTTTAATACGTGACGTATTTAGGAATCAACCAAATACGTCAACAAAAGGGCTATTTTTCAAAGATTTGATTCAAAAAGTTTGAAGAAACTGCGAATATTCTATAATGATGATATAAATTCGCAACAAAGCAAGCTCAACAGGAATCTCAAAACTAAAACTTTAAAACTTAAAATATTTATTTACGTGTATTTTCCTGTATTAAAAATACATACATTTAAAAACGGTTCATTTTGATTATTTCCCAATTTAGCTTACGTAAATCGGGTTTTAGGCACAAGTACTCCGAATCTCGGCGGGGCTTCCAATGTATTTACCATAACAGAAAATTTTAAATGTATGTAGTCTCATACTCATTTTTGTTGCTTAAACAAACATTACAGTTCCGGTCAACCAAATAAAACCATCTAAATAATGTTGTCTCAACAACAAAGTATTTAATTGCCCATTTGCATAAATTATTTAGGTTGCTATAAATTAACTATATTGTATTGAACAAATATTTATCTCAGCCCTCTGTGCCCACACCACACACTCTTCGCAGGCCGATCAACCAAGAAGTTATAACATGGAGCTCGATACTTTCAGTTAAGCTCAGGTATACATAACGCAGCAGTGTATTCACATTACATTTTTTATACAAGTGCATCTAAATTTGACCACGAACTCCAGCTGCAGATCATTCACGAAGAAATAAGTTAAAAACATATTTACGACCCATGGTCTAACGTGAATCCTTGAGCCGGTACGGGTCGCGGTGGTGTAGTGGTTAGACTACTTGCCTCCCACGAAGGCTAACCGAGTTCGATTCCCGGCGGGGTCGCCCCCGAATTTTGTTTGTGGGAATCGTGCCAGACGATGTCGCTGGTCGGCGGGTTCGAGCTGAAACACTAGTTTACTTAAAATATTATATTCAAGTTACGATGAAACGATGAGTGTCTGAATAATGGGTAACTGAACAAAGATATGCAAACACCAGGACATCTGTCGCTGTCGTTTAAATAACCACGGTGACTACCCTAACCTCCGTGATGCGGAAGCAGACTTGGGATTCAAATGATGGGTTTTTAATATGAATGTCACAAATAAAGAAAAAGGTTGCCTCGTTTATATACTCGTAGCATCGTCGTTTTCAAGTGATTCGTGTTTTAATTTCCAAAAGATACTTAGAAATACCTAGCAGGTGGCAACGCTGTTGCGGCTATCAAAGAGAGAGAGAGAGAGGGAGAGAGAGAGAGGTACATAACAGTGGAATTGTAGTGCATTAGTGCATCAGATACAACTTAGAAATGTGTACCGTTATTAGAATTCACTTCATACCATAGGTTGAACAAATGTTTTCAACTTATTTTGTACCTGATTAGCCTGCAGCCGAAGTTTATCGGCAGAAACTAGATACAGCCGGTATATATAACGACTGGGCTCAATGCCTTTATTTTCAAAACCAACANCCTTCCGACGACGGGGTGGGTACTTTGGAACCTAGGCCTCAGCGTGACATGGGCGGAGATGGGAGGACCGGCTGCTGGGCGAAGGAGTGTAGTGAAGAGATCCGGCCGGCTCTTGACATCGAGGTCTTGATAGCCGATGGGGTTGAAGTGACGTGAGTATGGAGCAGCGTCGAAATGCAAGGGAGGGGGAAAAGGGATATCCCCGAGAAAACCCGACGGCCCGCGGAATCGTCCAGCACTACTACCAAACGCGAAAATCCGGGAGCGACCTCGCCGGGAATCGAGCCCAGTTCGCCTAGGTGAGAAGTCTGACCACTACACCACCTTGGTCCCCCGCTGGACGAAGGAGAATCTTCGGCCAAGGGATCGAGCTTCGTTTGGAGTCTCCGGCATGCTAATTTTTGGGATTTCACTTCATTTCTACTATTTTTACTGTATTTTTATTTGTTTTGTGATTTAGGGTTGCTCACTATTTAATACATGTAGATATTGTGTGTTGTGGTGGGAGCATGTTGGTGCTACTGTCAGCCTTGAGCTCGATCGTCACCTCCACGGTGGACCAGTGACAGCATCTTCACATTGAACTAACCCTGTGATGCATACCCTCAAATATCATACTTATTACATAGCCCGGGACTCTCAGGCCCACTTTCCCTATACTTACTTGAAGATAATATTTGTAATCAGGTATTACTTAACCCTAATGTACACTTGCTTTTACACTTTCTTAAGATTAGTTAAATATTTTCTGTTTCAAATTATTTCTTATTTTCTTTACAAAGTGTTATGTTATAATATTTTCTCTTTTATTTATGTGGACATTTCAAAGTACAAATTAAATCCGAGCTTTCACATATACATTAAAAAATATTTATTGTGTTTATATTTTACTGTTCTTACATATCGACTGTGTTGCACATAATATATTATTATAAAATAATACAACAGGAAAAGTAGAAAAAGTGCGTAATTTTTATAATATGTTTACGTAAGTAACCACAAAAATTAACTTGTTTTTATGTTGAAAATTTACAAGTTCTAAATATGTCTTAAGTGTAGGAGGATATGCATAAATCAATATATAGTTGTAGATTAAAATTAAATATTTACAATGTAGGTACATTAGATGTTCACTTGTGAAAAATGCCAATGAATAACCACTTCTAACCACAATTTTTATCACAATAATCTATATTATCGACACTATTTCTTTACTTATTTTCAAAGGATTTTTCAAACACTTTAATTTCACTTTTTTGTATATCATCCTTGTTTAATATGCAGTTTTACAAACAATAACGCTATGCTCCTTACAAGTATTTGTGGTGCCCTTGATGCACATCATGGCACTTCTCCTGTCTCTAGATGTAGGAGCAGCTCATCCTTTTGATGAACTGCTAGCCGCAGTTACACCACTACACCTAGGTTCTGTCTTGTCTATCAACTTGTCCATATCTTGTCTGATGCATCTCTGCATAAAAGGGTTGACTGCTCGTTTGGCCATGTGTGGTATTATCATTTCCAAAGACAGGTTTTGATGAACAATCTCCTTTGGTGGGTGATCCCTTCGTGGTTAGCAGGATGCGGCATTCGGAACAAAATATAAATGAATTGTGTGCTGCGACATCCAACATGTTACTCTAAGTAGCAACAGGTCATCGCTTTGTCTTACGTTTGCAAGTTTGTATGCGTATTTTTGTTCCATTACATCAACACCCTCTTTTGTAGAATTATAATACTTTCTTGGGGATTAAACTAACCATTGTCAAATCATCTTTGAATGCAAATTTCGATGTGTACAGAGGTTGGTTTTTTAATTCTTGCAGTTCAGCTGGAATTTATCGCTTATTTTAACGCAAAGTTCCAACAAGTGCAAAATTTTTTTTCTTGTAAGTATTCTGCTACATGAACACTAGTGAAGAAATTATCGGTTATGATGTTTTCTGACGTATTATGTATTGGCACAACCAACTGTTTTACTATGTTGAAAGCCAAATTCTGTGTTGGATTTTCTCCTTATAATTTACAATTGTAAATGCACCCATGAATTGCATAGTCAATATCAGATTCGCACATCAAAAAAATTCTAATGCCATACTCCCTAGGATTACTTGGCATGTATGGCACTAAAGTTCTGCATCCCGTAATTGTTCATCAAACTGTTACACATTCTTCCGGCACTACTGTCCTCTTGCACTGGGCTGTAAAGAGCACCTAAATGTACCGAGCTGGAGCCAACTTATCTGTTTGCAGCCTGACTTCACTTGTATGTTTGTCATCAAACATCAGATATCTTATAATAGATTCAAACCTGTTTACAGACATTGTTGCCCGAAAAATTGGGTAAGCACATTTATCTAAAAAAAAAAGTTCACGAACAGCAACATCCCAGCTTTAATTAACACTTGCATGTAACAATTGGCCAATGAAAGCTAACAATTCGTCTTTTGTTACATCTTGTCCCTTACTCTTTTTCTCAGATGACACTCTACGACCTTCTAAATGTGTACATTTTATTACATTGTTCAGCAATTCTCATGTAATGAGTAAGTCCTATGAATCCTTAGGTGTGTTGGTACTGACATTGGGTCATGTAACACATTTAATGATATTGTGCACACGCATTCGTCGACACTGAGGCGTAGGAATCTTATTCCAGATAGAACCACTAGGTGCTGTGTATGTTTTATTGGTTGTTAGTCGGTTATATGGCTGAGAAGCCTCGTCACTTTCTTCAGAATCAGAGAATTCCGATGCAATCTCGAAACTTGAAGAATGTTTACTGTGCGGACATACAAAAGGCGGGTACTCACTCTCTGAAGCACTGCTCTCAGCGGGTGTTATGGCATCATATTCTTTCATCCACTGCGCAATAACTGGTGAAAAATTTGGATCAGAAGCTCTCACAACAGTTCTCCGCATTCCTCTGTTGTTTTACGTCGATGGTGATGAAGTAACCGGTCGAGTAAAAAACATGCAGAAATAGAATGTTTCATGGTACACAAGCAAAACTGTTTTATATGTTGGTCACAGTTCAAACAATGGGCAAGAGGGAGATAGCGTGTCAGTGGAATAAATACAGAGGAGAAAAAGAGTGAACTCTGGGTCACAGTAACTGAAAATTGAATGAAAGTTTGTTTGAAACTCCTCATATACTACAGAGTCCAGTAAATTGATTTTTATAACATTATTCCAGAACGGGAGAATATACTAAATTACCGATATTTAAGAGCCGTCGAAATGCAAAAGTGGGGGGAACTGAGTAACCCTGTGAAAACCTGCTAATGCTAGGCAACGTCCGACACATTTCATTCATGCGAAAAATTTGGGCGGACTTGCTGGGAATCTAACACTGATGGCTTTAGCGGAAGTAGAGTGCGCCGGCATCTCGACACAACAGCCCCACACAGACTGTTACACTGTCAACATATGCAGATTTTTGTCCCACGAATGCAGTAAATAATAATCATTTTTTTTAGTAGATAAATAATGGAGGTTCTGGCTCACAAGCTGCAGCCTTAGGAGGGTAGGACAAAATGGAATCTTAGATTTCCGCCATTTTGTGATTTTGTGATGATTAAGCAAACAAAATGGTTGGCATAAACAAGATGGCAACCGCAAACAAAATGGCCAACCATTCCGCCATTTTGTGATGACATTGATCTGTTGGCCATTTTGTTTCCGGTTGCCATCTTGTTTATGCCAACCATTTTGTTTTTCCATCCACAATCTTGTTTTCTCCCTTTGTCCTCTCTCAAAATTCCTTATTTAACCTACTAAAGTGGACTGTTTTCCCCTCGAATTTCTCGATTTTTCCTCGATACATATAGACTTTACTTTCTATAGTAATAGAAGATACTCGTTAATTAATTATTCGGTTTCCCGCCACTACAGTCCAATGTCCGTCATATTGACAGCTCCTAAAAAATCATCCCTATGATGTTGAGCTGCTACATTAAGAGCCATATTTAGCTAAAATTTGTAGTACTCCTCAATTTTCCTCAGTGACTCAATTATGGGCCTGGGGAGTCAGGAGTCATCTTGAATTCGATGGGCTATAAAAATCTAAATATTACATTAAATACACATATAAATAATATTTTTATTTAACTTTTAATATTTACAGATATAAATATATCAAGCGACCTGTCTACGGAATCGCAATTTAAAGGTTAAATAGTATGTGATGTCACAACCATCAATTTGGTAAAGCCTAATTTTATAAAATAAAAGTTTTATACATCATTATATATACTTTATTTAAATTTTACAAACAAGTGTATCGAGTGATGTGTCTAAAGTTTCGTATTTTTTAGACAGCTAAGAATACGTCGTCAGAAAATGTGATTATATGACTATGACAAGCGCCACATTGGATTATATAAGCATATAAATATATTAGTAAACATACCAAGTGTTATATATTTTCGGATTTGTGTTTTAAAGTCGAATGCTAAAATAACATTATGAACTTTGATTATTCGCACTTTTTCGACACCATATTGCATTTAGTTTGTATAGAAGCAATTTTTCATTTTTTGAATTAATTATGTAACCAGTCAGAGCCTCAAGTACAACACAGTGGTTGCGTTCCCACAGAAAGTGTTTAAAGTGCAGTTTGTATATGTATGACCCCATAAACTTAAAAGCATAGTTGGCGATCATTTCCGAACTGTCTAAGTTATTGTCACCAAATTCGGACTGTAGGTACTGCTCCTAGCACTGATCAATATGATATGGCTCATTATACCTTAAGACCTCTTATAAGAATAGTTGGCTGCTGTTTTAAAAATTGTTAAATATATAGCCATTAAATTCAGATTATAGGCATCAACCCAAACGACGAAAAGGAGAACTAGGCCATTATGCCGTAACTCATCTTATAAGCATATTCGTTTTTTAACTTTGCATGTTAACAGTACAACTTCTGAAGTTCCGTATGGATCGCACTTCCCATCATACATTTCTGCAACCCTTTTATTTCCTTTAACGCCTACAGTTTTTAAACACAATGCAGGCCCTGGTAATGGTGTGAGCACTCAAATTGGCTGGTAGACACATATGCACCTCAATCGAACACAGATGATAAGGCTGAAGAGGAAGAAGACAGGACCCGAGACGTCGATGGTGAGAGCCAAGAAGTCGATGGCACTGGCGTAGGTCCTATTAGCTCTTCCCGAAACCGCAGAAACTTGACGAGGTGATACAAACGCATCCATTTACTGACTGACTAACCCTACAGGCGAGGGTTGTCTGCAGCACAGTGTAGCGTAACACACACCACCACCCCCCAGAAACAAGTACCTATAATAAGTTTAGAAATTAAAGCTTCATGTCGGATGCTTTCAAAATGACATCAAGCTGTAAATATTAGCATAACTCTTTAAAATATAGCTTCGGATAAACTGATGTTGATAGAGGATATCGTATCTGTCCACCCTACTCATTTGTAGGTGTATAAAAGAAGTTCGTACTACCACATATAACCCAGAACTTATTTATATTGTTGAGAGGACATAGTGAAAATGACGGGATGCAATCCTAGTGATCAGAAAGTTTTATCATCTATCAAGACACTTGCAGCACTCGACAAAGATACCGAGTTTGCATACCTGCCTTAAGAATTCCTTTTCACATATGCACGACACGAATTAAAATCTGTCCACAAACACCTACCTGTATATCTGTAACAGGACGAAGAGATTCTTGGCTGTCTCCCATGCCTAAAGTGTTTTCAAAGTAATGCTTCTGTTACAAACACACAGCAAAAGAAAAACAAAGCACCTCCAACACTGAGATGAACGAGTGGCGAGACATTGAGAGGTCGAATTGTCAACTTCGCAGACTAAACAGCGATCGAACTGATAAAGTAACATATTTCAGTCCAGCAACCATACTGATGTTTGCACCACACAGCTAGCAGTCATATACTGTGGCAACCCAAGACAGACAATGTGAACTAACATGTAGTGCGAACAGTAGAAAAGTGAGCATCATGTAAAACTGTTGTCATTTCGTCCTTCGAGTGCGTTTGTGGAAAGCAGATCGTAACACCCGCATTCATCTATTACGATCGCGTACTCTGCTCAATATGAAGATGGAATAAATTGTTGAAGACCTGCCAACTGTAACACAGACTGCATTGCAAACAGCTAGGGACTCCGAAGAGTCGTTACACGCATTATGTAAACCATGTTAATACTGTGCATATACCTTCAGTAAGAGCAGTAATGCACGTCAACATGCAAGTAGTCATTGCATTT
Source organism: Clitarchus hookeri (assembly GCA_002778355.1). Taxonomy (NCBI): domain Eukaryota; kingdom Metazoa; phylum Arthropoda; class Insecta; order Phasmatodea; family Phasmatidae; genus Clitarchus; species Clitarchus hookeri. The sequence goes on from NQII01001675.1 coordinate 241,886, forward strand.
TCAGCCCAGAATACGCGATATTCGACTGTGATATTTGTGATGCAGTGTTTACCTACAATAACAACCTATATGACAAAATAAGAAGAGCAAAGGCAATGTTTGTCGTTCATCGGGAAGCGAGTGCAAGTATAACGGCAAGACATTCGCTAACAGCTCCAAAGTCAAACAACATGAAGATAGTAACTACCCATCTGCCATTGCCTACAAGACATACCCATATTATAACTGATGTGTGGTATATGTGAATAAGTGTGGCTAGAATGCTCACAATCGGAATAATTCTACAATAACAGACATGATAATTGTTGTGCTGTAATGAATAATAAGTTGAGCATTTATCAAGTATTATTATGTATTCTTTTTATGTCAAGTCTGAAAAATAAATGTAACTTGTTTAAATTACTCCTGTGTTATTCATTTATTTTAACCCACACTAATATTAGTTTCATTTCCATCATACAGACCTGAAATATTTCACCGTCACTAGGAAAAACTGACCAGATTTCATCTAGGTCGGAAAGAGAATTAATATTTTTGTATAGTTTCGAGTTTCGAACTCAGGTCCCTACACCATACCTCACCTTAGAAGATTATTTACTTCTATACATCAAACACATTTAAGTGCATAAATAGATAAAAATCACACGCAAAGCTAATCGCGCATATGCAAAATATTCTCACATAAATTTTCCACATGGCAATTACACACACATGACAATCAACCTCATCCACCATCTTACCTTCACCATCGTCGTCTGATAGCATACACCTCGGATGACTGACATCTCGTATTCGTTGATGGATGCTTGAGTAATACACAGATGCCCTCGCCCATCTTCGTTTATCCAGTCGTCTGCTAGAGTGCACGACCATCGCCTGCTAGGGTCGTGGTGGTCTCCGCCCATCCTCGTTTCCCCTGTCACCTGTCAGGAGGGCGCTAACGTCGTTTACGTTACCGATAGCGGTTGCTACGAGCACTGGTGTCGACACACATGGCCGAATTCCGATATGCAGCAGGCAGCTCACTCACCCATGCATGCAGTACTCAGTGCAAATAGCTAAAAAAAAAAAAAAAAGCTAGATACATGGGGTTTCAATCCAACCGTCAATGAGGGTCGCAACTCGATGGTTCTGTAGTNACAGTGGCGTGGTTAGACAGTGAGAGCTAAAGATCACAATAAACATAAACAGCATCAGCTTAACAAGAGCACTGGGGAACCTCGTGCAACATATGAAACTGTCCCATACACAAACTAATTAATTCACATAATAATACATAATAAAGGCCCAATATAGTCACAAGTGCGCTTCGAGCAGAATGTCATACCGAAACTCTACTATAAAAAAAATACTTGATAGTTCCACATACCATAATGGTGATATCAGTGTTGATATTGCATAGAGAACTTCTGTAAAAAGCTGGAATGCCCGGCAACAGGAAAGAGCATATTTTCACAATGACCAACCTCAAAAAATTCTGCATAATGTCAATTGCAGTACACTATTTTCCAACGGTGGCATTGGTTGAACCTCCCGCTGGGAGGAGGTCTGGAGGTGGGTATTTGTCTGGAGGGCAGCAATGGAGGCCCGTGCTACCGCATTAGCAGGGGGAAAGAGGGCATTTACTCCCACCTAACCCCCATGACACACAATGCTGGGTTTGGTGATGGGCTCTTATCATTCGAGTAACCCTCGTCGAATAAAAACGGAGTGTCGCCAAACACGGTTTCGAAGGGTTGATGCTCGTTAATGAAGGGATGCTGGTCTGGTCCACCTAGCAAGAGGATTCGTTTACGAAGAATGTTCGTAGAGGTTGGATAGCCCTCAGCCCCATCAAGGTGGCACGTGCAGATTCAGCTCTGTACAATGCTGATGACAGGCGAGGTGGTAACCACGCCCACCGACCGCGATTGGAAGGAGCGTAATCTCGTTCTATTTTATTGCATTCAACTGCAGACAATTAAAGCACGGTGGTGCTAATTATTATTGCCTTGGTGCACAGACATTATGGGACTGACTGGCATGCAGAGCATGAATTACTTAACACCTGAAGTGGCAAAATACAATGCCTGAAGTGGCTTTGTGGCTGATCTGAAAAAATACTAGTGCTGTGCACACCATATGTTACTGTGAATTATACTCCTGTTATACCCAATGTGCTCAGATATAGGAGACCCGACTGCCCACATGCTGCACTTAGTACAGATAAAGATGTTTGCGATGCAGTCAGTGTTACAGTTGGTAGGTTTTCAACCACTGATTCCATCTTAATATTGTAGCAGAGCACACGATCGTAGTAGATGAATGTGGGCATTACGATCTGCTTTCCACCACCGCGCTCGTCGACAAAATTGGAACAGTTTTACATGATGCACACTTGTATACTGATCGCACTACGTGTTAGTTCACTTTGTCTGTCTCGGGTTGCCTCAGTAGTTGACTGCTGGCTGGGTAGTGCAAACGTAAGCATGGTTGCAGGACTGAAATATGTTACCATATCAGGTCGATGGCTTTCTAGCCTGCGAAGTTAGCAATTAGGCCTCTCAAATTCTTTACACTCGTTCATCTTTCAGTGCTGGATGTGCCTTGTTTTTTTTGCTGCTGCTTGCACCCGAAGTGTCGTACACCAGCTCCTGGAACGTGGTATGTCTGTAATGGTAGTATTACTTTGAAAACGCTCTAGGCATGGGAGACAGCCAAGAATCTCTTCGACCTGTTGCAGATATACAGGTAGGTGTTTGTAGACATATTTTATTTCGTGAAGTGCATATGTGAGAAGGTATTTTTTAGGCAGGCATGCAAGCTCGGTATCTTTGTGGAGTGCTGCACGTGATTTAATCTTACCATATGTCACGATGGACGGTAAACATTTTTGCCCACTAGAACGGCATCCCATCATTTTCACTATGTCCTCTCAACAAGGGATAGAAGTTCTGGGTGATATGTGGTGGTACGAACTGCTTTTATAGACCTACAAGTGAGTAGGGTGGACAGAAGCGATATCCTCTATCAACATCAGTTTATTCGAACGATATTTCAAAGAGTTATGCTAATATTTACAGCTTGATGTCGTTTTGAAAGCATCGACATGAAGCTTTAATTTCTTAGCTTATTATAGGTACTAGTTTATTGGGGGTGGTGGTGTGTGTTACGCTACACTGTGCTGCAGACAACCCTCAACTGTAGGGTTAGTCAGATTGAGGTGCATATGTGTCTACCAGCCAATTTGAGTGCTCAAAACATTACAATGGCCTGCATCGTGTTAAAAGACTGTAGGCATGGAAGGGAATAAAAGGGTTGCAAAAATGTATTATAGGAAGTGCGATCCATACGAACCTTCAGAAGTTGTACAGTTAACATGTAAAGTGAAAAAACGAAGATGTTAAACTAGAGTGGAGGGTGAGAATGGAATGCTGCCACCAGAACTGCCGGCGATGTTGTGAAAACTGTTTGAAATGTACATATTCTAATGATGATAATGGCGGGACTATATATTGATATATAACATTAATGTTCAATTATGTGTCGTATAGTTTTTTTTCCAGTGAAATGATTGGCCTTGTTATGGAGCTGAACCTTAACTACCTTTATTTCAAGGTTGGTGCTTTGTCTCTAGCACTACCAGGGTACATATGTTTTCAGATGGCTGAAAAGCAGAGTGCATACATAGTTGAAATGTATATAATGTTTTGCTTTCTTACTAATCATTACAAAGTTCATACATTTACTTTTGCTTCTATATAAATTGTACGTATTTGAAATAAGAACATGCACATAATATTTAAAACGAAATAAATTGCTACCTTATACTGTATAACTAAATTCCTCTTGTAATGGGAAAGTGTATGTGTGACTCGGCTGTTCTACCACCCTGGAGCCTGATGCGACTCTCTCTCTCTCTCTCGGCTAGTGTTCTGTGCCATCCCTTCGAATTGCCGAGACCTGCACTGTGCTCGTGCTGCCGGTCGATCACCTGGGATGCCTTACAGATTCTCACGACGTTAGTTGATCGCGCAACGTCGACCTGGTCGGATGTGTTCTGCTGCTAGTTTTGTGAGTGTTAGCTGCACTCTGAATCAGATGGTTTTGTTTTAGTCGGTTCGTAAAGAAGACGTTGCTATTCTGTTGTACTGACCAGGACAGCCTGGTATTGTCTAGCATCGTTTTACACAAAGCGTACAGCATACGACGATTGTGTAATATGTGATTACACTGGTTAGTAAGTGCTTTTCCTTTACAATTTGGTTATTATATCTGTTTGTATCATTGTGCATTAGTGTTAACTTTATCGCACCTCTGCTTCTCGTCTTCGCAAAAGCATTTTTTTTCCAGTAATTCCACATACAGTGCTTGATCCTCGTGCAATATACTCTGGTTGTTAAACGGCGCAAAGGACTGACGTCTCTCTTGCGTGGTTAATGGTTAACATTTATGTTGTATAGGAACACATTCTTAAAAGTCGCATAATGTGTATCGCGCTTGATGCATTGTATTGATTGTTGCGGTTGGCCCTTGTGATCATTTGTTTTTTTATCATGTTTGCATGCATTCTATTTTTTACCGAGCTTCTTGGTATGATAGCAACACTGATATCACTTTTATAGACTTTGGCTCTGCTTGTTTTTTTTAAAAATATTATGTGGCTCATTATATCATGCTCGTGATGTACTTACGTATACGCCAATCCTCTGTTATTTGTTACGTTACTGATTTTTGATGTACAAGACTTTTCATATATTTTACATTCAGTATCCCTCACCCTCGCGTTAGGCAGACGGTGTTTTTTTACATTACTGCCTACATGTTTTAATCTAACCTGCGACTACATGCGTATTGTTATCGGTGCAATGGTGTACCCCTTTACTTTCCATTATAGGGCTGGTTGTTAAGGGTTTCACATGCTAGCGACGACTCGGGCCTATGGTCCTTGTGTCGGAAAGGTGGTTTTCGTTTATATTTCTATATATGTATTTTGCTGTTACCCCAGACTATGTATATCATGCACATAGTGCATTTGTATATACATTCCATTTTTTCGCATTTATTTGTTTGTTGTATTTTACATATTGTAAAGTATATTTATGTATATATTTTCACTTATATATACAGCTTGGATATCGGTGTTTGAAGAGAGGTTAGCTGTTACTGAGGGGGATCCGATTAGGTGGACACCTGCGGTAGCAGGCGGCAAGGGCGGTGGTGGGCGGTTCTCGAGAGCGTGCAGGCAGATGCGCATGTATGCACTATTTCAGACCCTACTCTCCTACATGACACAGTCACTTTGCATAGCACTTGTACGTCTACCTTAATTTTTTTACATGGGTTGACAGTTGTTACAGTATTCCGAACTTTTAAGGTTTGGAAATGCTGACCAACTATTTTTATAACAGGGCTTAAGGACTACTTCACATTATCTCTTTGATTACAGACGGAAGTAATGTCTACGGTATGCATTTGGTGTTCGTACCGTCGGTGGGTGGGAAATGTCGGGCAACTATGCTTATAAGAGGGCTTAAAATATACTTGTCCCTACCAGCCTGTTTGATATCGTAGGTGATGCCTATGATATCAATTTGGTGACTATAGCTTCTATGGGTGGAAAATGGTAGCCAACTATGCTTATACAAAGGGTTAAGGTTTAGTTGACTGAAACATGCCACCCGGTTCTTCATCAGAGGTGCTGTTTATGATATTAATTTAGTGCCTACAGCTTTGGTGGGTGGGAAATTGTGGGCGGATATGATTATAAATGGGTTTAGGGCATGCTAAACCATGTGGTCCTTTTCGTCGTTGAGGGTGATACCTTATTATGAATTTGTTGGCTGTATATTAAATTGTATGGAAATGAAAACCAACTCTTCTTATAAGTGGACTTAGGATAACCTTGATCCTACCACCCCCTGATTTACATCGGGGCGATGCATATGATATTAATTTTATGACTATAGCTTTATTATTTCGGAAATTTTATCGAACTATGCTTATAAGATAGATTAGGGCATAGTTGCCCAGCTCTCCTTTTCGTTGTTTGGGCTGATGCCTAAGATCTGAATTTGGTGGCCATATATTCAATAATGTTTCAAATAGCAGCCAACTAAGTTTATTAAAGGGGTTTAGGCATAATAAGCCATATCATATTGATCAGTGCTAGGAGCAGTACCTACAGTCCGAATTTGGTGACAATAACTTAAACAGTTGTGAAATTATGGCCAACTATGCTTATAAGTTCGTGGGGGTCAGATATAGACATACTGCACTTAAAACATGTCCTGTGGTAAGACAACCACTGTGCTGTACTTGAGGCTCAGACTTGTTACTTTAATTCAAAAAATAAATAATCGCTTTTATGTATACTAAATTCAATATGGTGCCGAAAAAGTACGAATAATGAAAGTTAATAATGTTACTTTAGCATTCGACTTTAAATCAAAAATTAGATAAATTATAACACTTGTTATGATAACTAATATATTTATATAATCCAATATGGCGCTGGTCATAGTCAAATAATCATATTTTCTGACTGGATATTCTTAACTGTCTAAAAAATACGAAACTTTAGACACGTCACTCAATACACTTGTTTGTAAAATTTAAATAAAATATATAAAATTATGTATAAAATTTTTATTTTATAATATAATGGTTTAGCAAATTGATGATTGTGACATCACATACATTATCCTTGAAAATACCAGCATGTAGACACATCGCTTGATACATTTATATCTCTATATTTTAGAAGTTAAAAAAAATACTATTTATATATATTTAATGTAATATTTCGGTTTTTATAGCCCATCGAATTCAAGATAACTCCTGACTCCTCAGTCCCAAAATGGAGTCACTGAAGCAAATTGAGGAGTGCTACAAATTTTAGATAAGTAAGGTTCTTAATGTAGCAGCTCAACATCACAGGGATGTTTTTTTTGGGAACTGTCAATATGAAGGATACGAGGCTGTAGTGGCGGGAAAGCGAAAATTAATTTACGAGAAATTCTTCTACTATAAATGGTAAATTCTATACATTTCGAGGGGAAAAACGAGAAATTCGAATGATAAACAGTACATTTTAAAGGGAAAATAGGGCATTTTGAGAGAAAAAATAGAGAAAACAAAATGCTGGACATAAAACAAAATGGTGGGCGGAAACAAGATGGCCGTCAGCTCAATGACATGGAAGTCACAAATCCATGATACCATGGGCCCCTAGCATCCTAAGCCTGTAGCCAGTGAGCCAGACTCTTTTCTTATGATTGTGGGTACAATAGCAGCTGATTCGACCATGGCGATATTCTCTTTCACGTATATTTCCTCGATTTTTTTCCACCTCCACTCTGATCTTATTCATTCAAATATTACTTCATACACAGGTCACACTTTTGGCAATACTTCTTTGTAATGTTTGCAATAAGTCCCGTTCACTTTTGCAGGACAAGCGATTTTTATTTTCAGTTTATTTTCGATTCCGCAGGTTTAGATAACAATTATATCATAAAATGTTACATTGTTTCTTCATACCAATTCATGTCTTAGGTTATTTAGGCCTTTTTCACCAGATGACGAAGAAGCTATAAGAAACAAATATGTAAATGAAACAACTGCACTCTAAACTCTCACTTCTGAAAGATTGGAACTACATTTCCATGTTATTTAGTAAATACAAGTAACAATACTCACACTATTAATGTGTAATACAATACTTCAGTTTATTTCAACTTTTGTGAGAATTTGTAGTAGGCTGCTGCACTCTGTTGATGCAAGAATTAATTACGTTACTTAGTTAATAAACTACACAAGAGATAGCATTGGTGGTGTGTTTGAATTCATTTTCTTAGTTCCAATATGTAGTACTGAGTCATTCGCTTATGAAACTAGATCACAGACAGCATTGCACACACTCCAAGCCCCGGGAAATATTATTATCTAATTGGGTCTACAAGACCCAGGGAATGTAACAGTGAGGTGATGTATGTTGGTGTATTCAAAATTAAATTATGTTAAATTTTACATTTGAGAAAATAATAATTAACTGTAGTGTAGGCTTGGAGATTACATAATTGCACAATGAAATTGATTGTAAATTTGACACGTAACGCATATTGGAAGTATTAGAAGCGGTGCTGTCACACCCTTCCCCCCTGTTAAACCAGTGTAGGGCCTCCTGGTCGACACATGTTACCCACTAATGCGTGCTGAGGTCAAGCCGCGGTGGGGTAGCACTTTCCGCCCACGGGCCTCTCTCCCACCCCCTAGTAACCCCGTGAAATTTAGTTACGCACCGATAAAAGGCTGAAAAGCTTGGAAGTTTGTGACATGAGCCACCCCCCCTCCTCTAGCAAAATGCAGGAGAATCTGAACACACACCGAAAAAGTGCAGAAGTAAGCTTTAGAGTGCAGGTCACCACCCCCCAAACTTCAAGAACCATGAAAAATGGAAGCAGTATTCATTGTTCGATGCCTTCCTCCATCCCATTCCCACAACAAGGGACGCATGTGAAGTAATCTAGGGAGGGCACCCCAGATAGTTTAAAAGTCGTTTTTTGAGAGAAGGAAGGGGTCAGTCATATCGGGGCAGTCGGAAGCTGCGCTACTCCACGCCGGGAGAATAAGTTACGCCAGAGCTCTCAACCAGTCAGTTAGAAGCGCCCGCCGAGAGAGAAAGTCTGTGCAATAGTTAACCAAGGCCGGGGAGATCAGACACCGGCCGAGTCAGTCAGTCGCATCAGTCAGTCAGTTGAATCGCGCAGTTACGTGAGAGGAAGTCTGTCGGGATGCCAAGAGGCCGCGGGGTTCGGGCCCCGGCAGAGACAACCAGAGACAGTGCTAAGGGATCAGCCATATCGGGACAGACAACCAGTAATTTCCCACACCACAGGATGTGGGGCGAGAGTCAGTGCGGAGAGTAAGTCAATCAGTGATACCCCGTTGCTAGATGGCGACGAGCTGCAGGTAGCACGGCGCTCGGAAGCGCCACACCAGGACGCGCATGGCGTCAGGTATTGGGAGCCGAATCGTTGACATCAGCCGAGTTAGTTACAACCCTACGCCAAGAACAGGAGTAGAGTGGTGAACATTCAACGAGGAGCGCCGCATCGAGCGAGTGGGAGTAGTCCAGTGCAACCCTGCACCGAGAGCCAGGGTGGGGGCCTGCCAGTGGTACCTCGCCAGGACGAGGGAGATAGTCAGTAAAAGCTGAAGGAAGAAGCCAGCTGAGTACAGCACGCCAACGCGAACCAGTCTGAGGGCCTGTAACAGGGCCACACAACTCAGCAGATCTCAACTTCTGCAGGAACAATAACCAAGCAACAAATACAGATATGTACCCACATCGCCACTCAGGGACGTGTCCTGTCACCTAGTGTCCCCGAAGCCTTCGGAAATGTAGCCAGATCACTGTAATCAGCCCGCCAGGCCAAGCACTCACAGGGTCAATAACATATGAGTTAATTATCGGCAAAAGGTGCCGAGAAAGTATGTGTACTTCATGCAAAAGTTCCGGGAATAAGTGTATGAATTTCCGTCAAATAAACCTGTTTAAAACCAAGATGTGATGAAGTCATTGTTTGATATACCCTCAACCTTCCAGGCAGTCTGTGCCATTTAACATTAACTGAGATCCTATGATCCACAGGTGTTGAATAGCATCAAATTGTAACTACTGTACCTGCTTTAAAAACCTAACGGGTTTCCAAGACCCGGGTTTTCATCACAATATTAGGAGTGATTTAAAGTTAATGTTTCCATGCGAGAAGTTGACCCACCTTCAGAATACAGCAAAGGTAACTTGGTGCCTGACAGTCTGATTAAATAAACGGGTTTTTATTTATGTTGTTATGTTAATGTATCTATTTTTATTCTCATCTTCTGTGTGTATTATGTAGTGCGCTAATGGCATGTTATTTCAATTTAATTACATGTTTGAATGTTAACAAACTAGCTTCTTGACAATCCTACAGTTAAAGAAAGTATATGAGCGAAAATATATGTCGATTTACATGTGATATAAGATTGTTGTTGGCGCATGAATGCAAATGTTTGAAATATCATCGTAATAATTCTTCATTTGTACATGTACTATTTGTTTATTACATGCATATGCACGAGCATTTTCGAGATCCCATATTTGGCAGCACTGAATTACGACTTAACAAACGAGACATTGTCAACTCCATTGTGAACACATGCATGATTTTATAAAAACTTTGGCATCGAGTTTAGGCACAGCTAACACAACGAGTGCTACATTAACTTCAAATGCAAATAGACTGCTACACGGTGTTTTCACACTTTTTGAATCAAACCTTTGAAAATTATCATCCTATGTGTGATATATTAGGTGGTTTCTTAAATATGTCATATATCACAAGCGTTTTACAATTCTGTAACGTAAAGTACTATCAATATTTAATACATTGAAGGTTTTAGTTTATTTTATTTTACAATAAGGTATTTAATTTTTAAATTATATGAATAAAAATATAGAACAACAAGGTGTGTTGGTAATGCCTGGTAATAAATAGTTCTCATTCAAGAGAGTGCGTTGTCTCGTTCGCGTAATGTTCTGAACGTGGCTGAGCTTTGTTCGCACGAGGAAGAGGTACAGCCTGGGGGGTGAAACACGAGCAGGTCTCGAGAAGAGTTGGAAGGAACTGTCCACGACTGTACTGCAGAGACGTGAGTGAGCATAGTCTCACCCAGTGACCCGCGGTCGGCCGTTGCCTCGCGGTTCAGCAAGAAGGAGACCCATGAGAGTACAACGAACAGTACGCAAGGGCCGTACACCTGGATCAGGAAGTTGCCCATGTGTCTCTCGAGGTGGAAGCAACTGTCCACGACTGTACTGTAGAGACGTGAGTGAGCAGAGTCTCACCCAGTGACACGCGGTCTGCCGTTGCCTCGCGGTTCAGCCAAAAGGAGACCCATGAGAGTACGACGAGCAGTACGCAAGGGCCGTACACCTGGATCAGGAAGTTGCCCATGTGTCTCTCGAGGTGGAAGCAACTGTCCACGACTGTACTGTAGAGACGTGAGTGAGCAGAGTCTCACCCAGTGACACGCGGTCTGCCGTTGCCTCGCGGTTCAGCCAGAAGGAGACCCATGAGAGTACGACGAGCAGTACGCAAGGGCCGTACACCTGGATCAGGAAGTTGCCCATGTGCCTCTCGAGGTGGAAGTTCACCAGCAGCATCGAGTACTCGCCTGCAACAGCCGCACAAACTCAGAGTAACTCCTGTTCCAGCCAATCAAATGCCTTTGTATAGAGCCAACATGATATTTATTTTCCATACAAAAATTTTGTCGAGTAAACAGAACTTAAAAACAAAAAAAATAATTTTGTTCATCTAAAAAATTACACGTTTGAATTAGCAAAACCATTGCGTTAGGCCAAAAGAAATTAAACTGTCAACAAATTATTTAGTTAAATTAACTATATATATATATATATAATTTTTTTTGGCCACTCATTTGATTGTCTTCGTTCCAAAATACAGTTAAAGAGATTGTTTGCATTTTTGTAACAATTAGGATAGTAAAAGTGTTTGTTAGTAGATTTATTAATGCTTAATTGTGGTACAAATATCATAATTGGACAAGTTAAACCAAAATTTAAAAAAGTAACTCTTGAACAATTAATTTGAACACGTCCAGTATTCGAATTGTACTCATTCAATTTTTTTTATTTTCAGCAGCAGTCACTCCAGCTTAGGTTGCTAGGGCGTGGGCGTTCTAGTTTACAATCTCGGTAGTTTCTTATTTATTTATATTAACAGAAACTCTTTTATACACCTAGAACCAAACAAATATTTTGATGCGTCGATCAAATATAAGTTTTGGGTATTCAGATGAGAACAATAAAACAATTTGGTTTAACCAACAACATATTTTATCGCCCCTGTATACACAGTTAATTTGGTTGCACCAAACAAATTTTGTTTGATCCATCAAAACTTTTTTCTCGGTGTAGCTAAACATGGTTACTGAAAAAGATAAAAAAAATAAGGCAATAAATAATGCAAAATCTATTAAAGGCTGTTCACAATAAAATAAACAGTTTGAAATGAAACTTTAAAAAAAGAATCACCTGCCAGTATTGCACATAATTCGACACTAACATTTGATGCTTTACTGTCTGTAAAGTTGGCAACGAATAACTAAAAGTATTTCAACATATTAACGTATTACTAATAGAATGTGTGAATTTAGTGTCATGACTGCTTTTGTCGGGCTAAATAAAGAAATAATTAAAACAATTATATAAAAGTGTGTTGTGCCTACGACAGGAGAAAATTCATTTCTCGCTCAAACTTCCCAGCAACGTGTGTTTACGACGAGAGAGAATGCTTACCCCGATAGTATACTGCTGTGACTAGTTAAGTTGATGACACAATCAGCAAAAATTCCACTTTTGGTTGCCTCGGGAGTGTACAATAATATAGAAGTGCATTGTATATAAGTAAATAATTATCTAATGTACAAAAGCCGATATTAAAAGTACATTCATTTGCAGATATTTATAATATTTTAAATTACATCTTTAAATCCTGAATTTGTTGGGCAAACGCAGTAGACTGTAGTTTTCTGAGCAGTGAAATGTTAACATTGTGTATTAAAGTAAAGCACGTGACAGTGTTTCTGTTTATACGTGGTGGAAATATAAAATCTGTCTTATAATTGCAATTCAGCAAAGCTTTAAATTGCTTACTTAACCGTGAACACCATATATTAAATATTATTATTTAACACATAGTAAAAATTGTTTAAAGTCAACTCACCTGAAAACAAATTGTTTCAATCAAATAGTTTTGTGTTAAATTTAAAATTTAAGTAATAGCAATATGCCTTTAGTTTTGTCGTTAGAAATTGTTTGGAGCCATCCTTAAAGAGTAATTTAAAAAATACCCTCTCCTTCCGACTGACTTGTGAATACTTTGACCTTGGAGTAATTTTTAACTATTCTAAAACATTATTATTAATAGTTACACCGACTACTATAACAGTTCCTGCATACGCCACCTTTACTTGCGCATATTGCGAACACAAGACTTATAGTATATCTCAAATGTACGACTCAGTCATGTAAACACGAGGGTTCACTTTAGACATAGTTTGTTTCGAGAATCTTCGCTAACTAACTCGTTTCCTTCTCTGATGTAGGTTCAAGCAGTGCGACTGAACGCATGTAACATTGTGTCTTTATCGGTCGCTTCACATGAGCCTTCGGCAAGTGGGAATTGCAAGAAAGTACAACTGAACACGCACATATAAAAATATTGTAAATTACTAAATTAATAATTTTGTGGCTAAAATACAGGTAATAGAAAAAAACAAATATTCTATAACAATTACTTTCTCAAAACAAATATATTTTTACCTATAGAGTAACTTAATTGGCAACACTGCAGAGGCAGACAACCTCTCATTTGAGTGCGCATTTTTTTTCCGAATAAGGTAATTCCACTTATGTTGGTAACAACACGTATATAACAAAAAAAAAACCAATTTTCTGTCAATAACAAATAATGACACTATAAAGCAAATGTCTCTTTTATGAACAAGGAAGAAGTATTGACAGATAACGGCTTCTTCGAATATCTGTTATGACGTGTTTCACGCGACGCCATCCAACGCGGTACCCACGGAAGGTTGTTTACAAAACATCCAGTAGTCTCATGCAGTGTTGTGCGGCAGTAGTCGCCATGAGTCTGTAGCGAAAGGAATATTCTGTGACGTTACGTGCAAGAGTAAGGGTGGGAACAGGTACTGAGGGGGTGACGTCCCAGCAACCCTCACGGTAGGCTATTTGTGATGTCAATATTTACCACACCAGTTGAGCTGTATTTGCGATGACGATATTTGCGATATATCGCCATCAACTTTCAGTACTTTCTGGAAGCGATATATTGCACCGATGACGATACGGTCAGCATTTTCCGCAACGAAACCGAAAACTGGATATATTTACAAAATATCGCCATGAATACAGCTTGGATAGCTTCATAAAGCACCTCTGTGAGGACATGCCATTTAATTTTCCAGTAAAAGGTGGTATTGGAGTAATATATCTTGGAAGAAACCTATCTGGTTGGTTTCTAATGAAGCTCTACCACATAAATACTGCTTTTTGTTAAAGCAACAGATGTGCAGTGGTATTTTAAAATGCAATCTTGTTTGATTTTCTAGTCAAGTTGGTGTAAGGTAATGTGTTATTTTGAGATTGATAAAAATTATGTTTTACCTGATATTCAATTTGCTGTTCTGAAATGTGGTATCGTGGCAGTACATAACCTAACATTATCCAACCAAACCCTACATAACCTAACCTATGAAGGGAGCCACGGTGGTGTAGTGGTAAGACTACTCACCTCCCACCTAGGTGAACCGGGTTCGATTCCCGGCGGGGTTGCCCACTATTTTTCGCATGTGGGAATCGTGTCGGACGATGCCACTGGTCGGCTGTTTTTTCTTGGTGATTTCCCGTTTCCCCCACCCTTTACATCCGGTACTGCTCCACACTCACCTCCCTTCATCTTGATCGGCTCTCAAGACCTCGATGCCAAGAGCCGTACAAGTCTCTCCACTCACTCACTAACCTACGTACAGAGACATGGAGTGGGCGCGCTCACCAGACTTGAGCACGTCCGTGTGGTTGGCGGAGGGGGTGTCTATGAGGTCGAACTGCGACAGCTTCATGTCGTCGGCGATGGCGACCTGGCGAGCCTTGTTCCAGCGGTACAGCACATCCCGAGCAGTGTAGCCGACTGCAACAGCATGCAGCATCCACAGTGAAGAGACACTTCTCCTCGCCGCCAACTCCACACCTTACACGCTGCTCCTCTCACATTTATGAGATAATACGCTAAACACGAGGTATAGGCTGTCTACATTAAAGTGAGCACTTTTTAAGGCCCTCCCAACAGGCTTTAATCTCTAATAAATATATTTTATTGCAGCCTCAGACATTAACTTTAGAGAAGGGTGAAATGTATACACTGTGTTCATTAGTCACAAGGCAGTGATTATATTAAAGAGTGACAGAAATATATGAATTGACTTAAAGGAACTTCTTTGTAAGGCCTTAAAAAGTACTCACTTTACCACGGACAGCCTATAGACCACTCTTGCTTCGTATGTGCATGTCACCATCATTCACTCGCACATCACCAGTGCAGTTTTCAATAGTCAGCATTGCCGTGAAACTGCCCGCCCTATCTACAGGCTACACGCTCTTGAAGCATTCCTCTTCCCAAATAATCACGGTAGACCTTAACAACAATGGGCACGGATAAATAAGAATGCCACAGACGTTCTCAATTCTAAACACTACCTTAACTCTAGTACATTCACGTTTTCCTCACACTTTTGTAATCAAAACTTTGAAAAATCACCCCATATGACTTGTTTGCTTGTTCCCTGATGTTGTTTGGTAACACAAGCGTTTTATATTTGTAATAACACAAAATAATATAAAAGTACCTTATTTCTTGTCAAAAAGTAATTTTATTTATAATTTATTCACAAATAATATTTCATTTATAATCAATAAGAATAAAAACAGGTTGGTAATGCCTAGTAAGAAATAGTTCTTATGCAAAATATGACTACACTGAGTGCGCACGAATGCTGTGTGCAGTCCCCTTGGTGTAATTTTCTAGACTCGGTTAAGCTTTGTTTGCACGAGGCGGTGGAATATCCTGGGAGTAGAACTTAAGCATGACTTCAGAAAAGTTGGAAGTAACACGATACATGATAGTGTTCAAAGCAAAAAGCAAGTGTGACAACCTGCGTTTACTGCAGGAGATCAGAGATTCAGAGGGACTTTCTGTTCAATGTATCACAAAGAACTTTATTAAGAGCTGCCTCAGTTGTTTCACTATAATAGTTTTTATTGATCCATGCTGATTTTTTAAGAAACTTGAAGAAATAATCTTGTTATTTGAAGTAAGATAAAATCCATTACTGGAGTCGAATTAAATTAATTGTTGGCAGCTCAGTGTTTTATAGGAGGCCAAAATTAAAATTTAAATCTAGCATTAAATACGTTTTAAATAACACTTACATGTGATGCTGATTATGAACTCAGGTATGATGTTACATTATAACTTAAAAATGTGGGAAACTTAACTAGTGACGTACAAGTAATGTCTCTCTTCTGTAATATTTATTTTCAGACAACGAAGTCCTTTTTTCATAGACGTACGCAGAAATGTGTAAAGGGGCGCAGTTGCTTCTCCTAATGTAAACGGGCGCCGTAACAAATTATTCTGTGTAATAATCTTAATCACACGATGTATTAACACGTGACGCAATACCTATTTCTTTACACTGTTTCATTAAGACACACATTTATCTCTGTAATTTATTATGTTTTCGAGGAGAGGGAAAAGTGGAGAAACCCAGAGGTCTCTATTTATTAATAAAAATAAGTGTTTATTAAGGTATTGCTATAAAAATGTATAAAGCTCATGGAGGGCTCTTATTGAATACCCAGCATACAAGCAGGTCTACTGAGTCTGTCTTGCAGAGCAACGTTTCTGAACCTTCGCATGCCTGTGTACCTTTCCCTTACACGTGGATTACACACCTGCTATTCATTCAGTAGTCACAACAGCATAGGTTATTTCATAACAGGGAAACTACGGACTCAGATAACAAATGAAACTCAGGTCTCTTAAGAACCGGATGAGAAACTTCGCACCTGTTATCAAGTTTAACTCAAGAATGCTGCAAATTCACAGTACTTTGTAAATCCCTATAAAGTTAAATACATACTATGTAAAAAAACACCAATCTAACTCATTGCTGAAATAACACCTTACTAGTTACATAGGTTCTGATTTAAAGTGTTTAGACAGCTGAGGAAATGTTTTCACAATTATTAATACATTTGAAGTTGCAGTTCTCGAGAATACCCTGAATATTTTGTATCACACTACAGCTTTAATACATAAAGTGTATTTCATACTATAAACTTTGTATTAAGTTTACACCGGCAGTCAAGTTTGTCCATCATTACGGAATAGATATCACAAAGTACTGATGAGGAATGGGATAATACAGAAAAGGCGGCACTTGTTTCACAGAGCGTATTTAAAAAAAAAATCTGAAAAATTTCTTTCAGCTGCTCCTCTTTCTATTGCAAATGGTTTTAATTATTTAATTTGGTTGATACAAAGTAAAGATATAAATTTGACACAAAATTATGAAGTAATTAAATAACAGAAAAAAAAATTGAAATAATAAGATGATAAATGTTGACATTTTAGATCATAGCCTGTGTCTGCTCGTACGCAACAACAACAACCTGTTTTAATTAGTCTGGTTTTCGTTATTTGTAATTTGCATTTTGAACTCTGCGAGGTTTTCAACTGGAACACTACGACTGTCACGTGTTTAGCACGCAACGCACAACACAACATGGCTGATACGAGATAAACGTGAACATTTATTTGGAAACCAAACATCCAGGAGTTCTTAAAATAAACCGCAAATCGCCATAAAAGCATTTTTAAAGCACTATTTGGTATTAAAACTATCATAATAAAATAATAAAATGTTGGTCTAGTACTACAGAAATGATAATGAAAAAAAATTAATATTTAAAACATATTTCAACATTTTAGTTTAATAAATATTTATTTAGAATGAGAGATGCAGTCGTTTTCTACAATAACGTCTGATGTGCGCGCATGATACATATCACGTCGCGTCGCCAAAACTAACGCGGCGGTGGTTTTGTAATTCGTAAGCTTCGAAGTTGACGAAACGCAAAACGCAAACAAAATCAGCCATGTGCGATACATTTTGTTAACAAAAAGTGCATATTTCAGAAAGAAAAAGCGTACTTGTGGAGTTTATGGCGTGGAGGGTGAAAAAGGGGGAGGGGGGATCTGGGTCCAACCCCCCTTCGAAATATAAAGGACTCTTAAAAAATTTTATACAGTTAGTTATCAGTCAAAAAATGAGAAATTACGCAAATAAAACTGCAAGATAAAAGAGTAAAAATAAGTAAAATTAAAAATACAGCCGTCCACATTTACTGTTGCTCGATCTTCAGCAGCTTATAGTATTTTTTTAAAGGCATTGTTTTATCAATGAAGAACAAAAACAATGACTTTCCGACTGAGCCATCGGAAAAGCGCACGCACTTGCAGAAGGGCCATTTCCAACAAGAGTAGGAAGTCGCTCCCGCAGTGAACTCCTCGCTAGACAAACTGACCGAGTGTCGCGAGCAGCCTGTATGTTGGCGGGGTTGCAGCCCCGGCAACGCCAGCTACATCAACCACACTCACTGGCGGGAACACGCCAAGCCAACCTTATCCACTATAGCCAGTTCACGCTGAAGTGAGCGCTTTTGAGGCCCTAGTTACTTTTCACTTTCGGCCATATTCCATCTTTTAACCACCTTTTCAAATACAAATCGTCATGTAAGGTATAAACACAGAGTGTATATTCCACCGCACTCGGAAATTAACGTCTAAGGCTAAAATAAAATATACTTTTGACTATCATTCCAAATGAGGGGGCGTTCAAAAGTGCTCACTTAACAATGAATAGCCTATATCAAATTGTTCCTTTAAAGGAAAATTTCCCTGAAATTAAATGTTAACGTATAATGCACAAAAAATTCCAAAGGAAAAATAACATATTATGGACTGTACCTACATAGCACAAATACAAACAATCAATTTAAGTTCAAAAATAAAAAACATTCCATCCACATTCAAGTGGAGCTTTTCCCCTCGAAATACTGTATTCTTGATTTTTCTGGCTTGTTTCTGGGGCCACGGTAGTGTAGTGGTTAGACTACTCGCCTCCCACCTGGGAGAGCAGGTTTCAAATCCAGGTCGGATCGCTCTTGTATTTCCGCATGTGAGTATCGTGCCGGACGATGACACTGGTCGGCGTGTTTTCCCCCGCCTTTGCATTCCAGTGCTGCTCCGTATTCACCTCGTTTTACCCTCATCGGCTCTCAAGACCTCAATATTAACAACCGCCCAAATTTCTTCACTCACTCGCTCACTCAAGCTTGTTTATATTTTTAAAGTAAAAATCCCGAAAATCCCCCCAACCCAACCTGCTATTGACCTTACACAGCAGTACAGAAATAGCGACTGAACTGAGAACTAGTTTTTATGTCACAATATTGATTTGCAAGATTTTGGTAGAATTAAAATTGCTACGCAATTATAAGTTCGTAGCTTCCTTGTCATGTGTGTACGGCAGTGTAAGACCAATAGACAGTTGAATGTAGGAGTTCTATGACGTTTTCTTTTAAATACAAACAAGTTATAAAAAACGGATAATCCAATATGACAGGGGTAGGTTACCATTAAAGCAGAAAAAAAAAAAGATTATTTTCATTATTACTGCATTGGTCTCGTTTTCTCTTTTTATTGTCCCGGCAACCAAACATTTTTTTAAAAAGTATGATTAAACAAAAATTTGGGAAACTGACACTAACTTTGAAGCTCGAACTATTCATCTGTTTAGCCAGAAAATTTTAACTGGTGCTAAAAGTACCACTAAAAACTTTAGGCCTACGCAAATATCATCTGACATGTTGCCCAACATGCACTTACAAAAATTATATTCCAATATATGCAGCAATTTCGAATTTAAACGATGTTTAAGCCCAGCCCCGGTTATTTTTCCCCGCAGTAGAATAGCTAACAGACACACGTTCGCATACCAATGAAAGCACATACATTACCCTATTAGCGAATAATAGTGCCGCTTGCTTGTAACGTCAGATAATTCAACTTCGATTTAATTCTTCCCACAGGTAGATAGTTCTACCTGCTCTAATATGATGAGTTGAGTTTCCGGTAACGAATTAATAATGTAACATCTTGCTAAGTGCTTGAAATTTCCCTTAAATTTCCAGTGATACCGTGAACATTTCCCTTCTTATCTTACCTTTAAAAAGTATCCCAAGTTTCTGTCAAAAGGGAGATTTCTCTTAAATTACCATCGCAGCCCCACACTGAACGAGTACTGTTAAGGGGTTTATATATTCCAAAACTTAAGCTGTAAGCAGAAGGGTTTGACAGTGAGCACCAACCTCACAAAAATTAAGTATTCACAACATCAATTTATTTATATTAACTGCTGCTGAAAGCGAATGTGAAAACAAAAATGCAACTAAATAAACTACTATTGCCATTTAAATTTCAAGCAACACACTTTAAAGGTGAGTTAAATTGTATACTTAATATTTGTTATGTTACTGCTCCTGAAAAATCCCACAGCTCACTGCTTAAGATTTCAGTTGTGTAAACAAACCGAAGCGGGCTGCGGTAAATTGTTTACTGTTATTTTATTTAAAACAACCCCCGGTAAAACAAATAGACGCCGGTAACTGCACTTATATTAACGTGAATTCCGATTGGCGTGTTAACAGCAATGCAGGCAGATGAAACCGAGCAGACTGTACCAACAGCCTATCAGAGCGCTTGTCGCCACTTCGCTGATGTCCACGTTGTCTGCTCTGGAGCAGTCTGGCCGATCTGTTACTCGGAGCGCAAACCACGCAGGCAACGCCGATTTACCCACAATTCAGTGCGTGGCGGACAAGGTGAGCAGAACGGTTGCCATCGAAGACTTACTGAGGTTATGATCAACTTCGTGTGCGTAAAACGTCTGCATAGAACTTGTATTTACTTCAGGCCCCAATGAGCCTGGGCTCACTGTTTAGGGTAGTTACGGTTATATTTGTACACGGCATACAACATACAGTATTATATTAAAGTAATATAAAATATACGAACAGTCTCAATTGAACAGAAGTAATAATTCACATTACAGTCTTAATTGAACAGATTTTTAAACAAACATTACCCATTTTAACTAAATAAGTTGAAGAATTAATTCAACGCAGCATAAGTTCATTACATTGACACAAATCTTAAGCCTTTATAATACATATAATAAATATATTATTCCACATCCTATTCATAGGTAATTGCATGGATGCTTTTATATTAGCTTCCATGGTAATAAATTAATTTATTAATAAAGTTTTTAATTTCGTTTGGAATATGACAAGGGAGGGGGCACTATTTATCTCTATAGGGATAGAATTTTAACTGGCAATTTGAGTCAATTATATAGCTTTAAAAGTAAATCGTTATTAATAAAATTAAAAAGTTCTTGTATATATTTTAAAAGGATTAACGGAAAATAAAAACGTTATTCTTATCGGCTCCTAAAATCTTAAATGTAATGTAATACGCTTTAGTTTATCCACAGCATGCAATAAAACATAACCATTTCATACACGCATACACATCGAGGATACTTGCCACATGACCCGCATAACACTGGCCACGATCCCTGTCTTAAAGAAAAGTAATGCACATGCCACACCACGTATTTCCAGATCACTTAGCGCTAAGAACCAGCCAAAAACCGGTATAATGTATTGATCTTTGTGTTAAAAATATTTCACAATTAAATTTAATATAATTTTATATTTAAACTAATTTCTAATATACACGTTTTTCATCGTGGAACATGCGAAAAAAAGACCTTTGTGTGATGCATTGATACAACTACACAGTTAAATAAAAATAAATTTGATACCTGCCAATGCTAAGGTTTGGAAGTAGGTATTGAATCTGCTCTGCGGCGTGAGGCGCCAGCACTTGATGCTAGTCCTCAGTGATAGGGCGTAGGAATACGTCGACACTGTTGTCTCTAGGTCCAATTTACTAATAAATGCACTTTATTTGCGAGTTCACATAATCGAGTTTTATTGTTTCTTGAACAGGTTAACTGGTACATAAACTCACGAGACAACTCCCCTCCCCTTTTTCTATGTAGACTATGTATGGTTTGACGCCGCGATTGGCGTCGTGAAGAGGGGGGGTGGCAGGATTATTCACACCTGGTGTAGAACTACTTATCTGATACTGCGGCGCTGTCTTCCCTTGGATGGTGACTTGGAACTGCTCTGGCGCTTGGTGGGGCGTCCCGATGCCTGCTCTCGGAACCCCTCCTCCCGGGTCCACTCAGCACTCTTCGTTTGATGAAGTCTGACTGACTTTTCTCGGATTCTTCCAGCCGCACGTCCCGCTTGACGGCCTNGCACGTCTTGATGCATTTGGCGAACTCGTTTTCTCTCGGCTCCCGGTCCACCCTTTTCGTTTGATGAAGTCTGACTGACTTTTCTCGGATTCTTCCCGCCGCACGTCCCGCTTGACGGCCCCCGACTGAGGTCGACGTCGTGATGCATTCTCGATCCTCGACTGACTCCGACTGACTGACTCGTTGACGTCTCTCAACTGACTGCTCGCGTCTGACTGCCTGATGTCGTCCGGTTCCGAACCGGACATCTCGCTCTAGGTCCTCCAACTGACNCCGACTGAGGTCGACGTCGTGATGCATTCTCGATCCTCGACTGACTCCGACTGACTGACTCGTTGACGTCTCTCAACTGACTGCTCGCGTCTGACTGCCTGATGTCGTCCAGTTCCGAACCGGACGTCTCGCTCTAGGTCCTCCAACTGACTGACCCGTTCCTCCCGCTCTCTTGTCGTTTTGTAGGCTACATCGCCATATTCAACTTGCTCCCTCCCTGCACGTGGTCGGGCGCTTGTCGTGTCCCCCTGGGTTATAAAACACGTGTTTGGTGCACTAGCTCTCCGCACTTCGGTCCGGCATCGTCCATCGACTCTGGTATGGACGTTTTATTGTTTTGTTCTGCACATTCTACTTGGTGGGTGGCCTTTGGTTCAGTGCACGTGGTCCTTCCCTTGTCCCCGGATATTGCAGCTATTCTCTTAGCACGCCCGCTAAAAGCTCTCAATGTTTATTGCTGAGACTAGCCCGGGACAGACTCAGCCACTGGTGTGGGCTCTCGGTGTCCCTTGGGCAGCTGCAAAACGCAGCTGTGTCCATGCCCTGGTGCCTTCCGATGTCTCCAGATGTCGTCTGCACGTGCAGGATCCGTTGAACGTGCAGGAACATTTGGTAGCCCGCCCTTGCATCTGCGAGGCGCGGTTGCGCCTTCCTGGCGGTATTCTTTTGGCATGTCCGCAAACCCTTAATTCTTATTGTGGTCGTCCGCCTGCGAGCTTCGCCAGAGCGTGTGTTCTGACGAATAAAATATAGAGACGCAGAATGCGTCAAATTGAAAAAAAATCGCAGGAAATAATTTAGATGCAGTTGAATTCTGAGAAACAGAAACTTAGTTTCCAACAGTTTATGAGCAAAACCGAGTTAGGTTTGGAATCATGGGCACGGGTATAATACAGCAAACCAGGAATAACGTGAATCGCTACCACGAAAATACGATCAGTCATTGGTCAAGATATACCTAGCATGGACTTCCCCAGGTTAAAGAGTCTCACCACTCCAGCAGGTTAGAATCTGTAGTTCTTGGTATGAACACCACGTAGCGCTAGTCCATTGTCGCGGCGGCTGCGTGGGGAAGTTCGCAACTTGGCCGCTGTGACATCTACCCTCTCTCTCACTCATACTCCATCTCTGTCGCTCCCAGACCACACTCCACAACAGTAGAACATGTTAAGAATGTCTGCTATACCCACGAAGATGGGACAGACAAAATGGCGGACACCCGAGTAATTACCTCAAGCCGTATATGTCAGTTTACGAAAAGATTATGGGTTCTGTAAAACGTATATATGTACAAAATGAAACTTAATGTACGCGTAAGTATCGGGAAATGTTGCAAATTACTGTTACGGTCATAATAAAACAATGGACACATCTTTATAAAATACGCGATAACTGTTGCTTCAGGTAATGTATATACATTACCACACAGATGTGTGTAGTTCTGTGGGTTGGTGCATGGTTATGTGCGTCATATTGTTAAGCTTAAGAGTTCAAATCTCCATCGTGAAAAAAATCTTTTTATGTGATACGTTATTGCTGTTTATAACTCATGTCATTGTTGGAAAAAAATTATTTCCAGAATAATTTTGTCTAAAAGCAAAAATACGTAAGTAACAGCACAGTGAAATCGACTAGCTGTGGTTGTTTGATAATCAAATAGATTGGTTTCTAAAGCAGATAATTTGAGCTGTGTAGCATGAGTGGTGTTACCAGGCAAACACAAAAGACCTCAGTTTAATATTGCGATAGTTTTGCTTTCTTTTGTCCTTCGTACCACAAAAGTTTGTTAAATTACGGAAAGCAAACAAGATTGATTATTATGCTCATTAAATATTCATATGTAAATACAGGGGAGTGGCCAAGCGATTNATAACGGGACATATCCCCCATCCAAATAAAAATAAAATATATAAAATTTGAAAACTAAATGACAACACTTATTTTATTTTAATATAAGAAATTCGTGATTCCCCTTGAACATGAAGGATGTTTATAGAATTTTGCGGTTCAATGTCTTTATATTAGCCTTTTGATTAAAGATAATATTTGAACTATTTATTTGTAATAATACAGCTTTCATATTTTGTCCAAAATTAGAAATATGAAATCTTTCCCCACCTAACAAAGTAAATTCCTGGCTACGCCCCCGTTTAAATAATTTGCTACTGTTTTAATGAGTGGCGTAAATGTCCGTCGTACATACATGTGAATACAGTTACTTATTTTCATGCATAAGCAGTGCCGTTACTCATTATCATGTTTCATACATTAAAAGTAGACGTACCTAGAAACCTAAATAAATACAGTCTTCAGGGCAAAGAAACCACCTTCGTACTTTTGGATGCACTACAAATCGCTTACATATAACATTTCGTTGCATTTGTACTCCTGCCCACCTGCGATATGTTTTGCCTGCCATTTAAAATTTTCTGTTCGCACTTTAGGTAACACGTGGGTATGAACTGATGCGCTCTATCTTCTCTTCTGCTATAGAAACTTGTATGCCTTCTGTTGTGCCCATGGGTATAACATAAGGTAGCATTAATTGGGTATCGTGTAGTGCCGGCTTAAACGACTCACGCCTCTCGCAGAATTATGGCACCGGGAACTTCATAAAACCATTTTCAAATATCGGAAGACATTCTGCTCTGAAAATTTTATACACTACATACTGCAAGTATATTACTAACATATTAAAATTAACAATGTTAAGTGGTGGGGGAATGTTAGTAAAGAGTAGAAAATATCCACGATGTACGAATCGAAAATAAATTTGCTGTATGAATTAACATTCCTCGTTATGAAAATGATCTTTCATATTATAAAATATATTTCGTTCGTATTGCATGCTCGAGCAAACGAACTGAGTGGTCGTAAACAAAAAAAGTATTTATTATTTCAACAAAATATGACGCACAGAGAACATAACTACTTTTAAGAAGAGTAAATTATAATTTTGTAAATATGCCACAAAGTTAACACACAAGGAGGTAAATAATTCAAATTGTTACATATTGTTCGTAAATTGTTATCATTATCCATTTGTAGGCTTGGGGACGATAAAAATTCCAGAATACATTAAATAATTTTGACAGAGTAAAGATATGTACAAATAATTTATTTTCTTCTGTAAAATATGAACAGATAAATTATTTGATTAGACTGCATTTAAACACACCTGCGCACTTTAATTTAGCGTCATCTGTGAAGTCTGAAGTAAAGCTGAGTTTACAATAGAAAATNAATTTTTTTCTTGGTAACAACTGTAAATTATGAACATATAAATTATTTGATTAGACTACATTTAAACACACCTGCGCACTTTAATTTAGCGTCATCTGTGAAGTCTGAAGTAAAGCTGAGTTTACAATAGAAAATTTAAACCTTAAATTATGCTTTAAGACGTGTGAAGAAGAAACGATAGTGTGTTAACTCATGTATTGGTTTCCAATGGAACTTAGCAAGTCATGTTCGTGGTTGGGATTTCCTTAAGCGTTGAAAGAAATAGATATAATTTATGTGAAACATGTGAGGCAACGACCAATCAGAACACAGCAGACGGTGTTGTAGGCGGGAAACAGGTATTTACAGCAATGTAAGTATTAACAAAATTAAAACGTCGTGTGCATATGTTAACGATTATATTTGTTAAAAAAATGGGCTTCTCTGATAGATAATGTCGGCTTTGATGTATGTCTTGCTTAAATATGGTAATTATATACAAAGTTAGGTTATGAACAAAGATTAACATAACAGGAATGCCATCTGTTTGCATTGGCTAGAATTAAGAATTAAAACAATTTTGGAAACTGCAAATACAGAAGACGTGTTTCTGTATGACAGATAAGCGCTAACTGCATAATTATTAATGCATGTTTTTTTTATTGTAAACTTAGCTAAACTATTAGCGATTGGCACCGAGTCATTTCATTCAACCGATGTTTTGTGTAGAAATAGTTATATTTTGTAATGTAGTCTGAAGTAGAATATAGCTACTATCTTTGTTATGTCTAGTTTCCATGCGTTCGTAAGTGTTAACATTACTGATAATAACTTCACTGTCAACGTTTTTCGCACTGTTATGAGTTTGAGGTTTCAGTGTAGAATATAAAATGATGTGCTGTGTTACACTCGTATAACTCTAAACGCATATAACTACCAGCTTTTTAGACAATAACCACTAATGCACATCATTATTGTAAACATGGATCTTACAAAGACGACAATTGTATTGTCGCTTTAAAACAATCATCTGTTACAGTTGAGCTATATACGTGATCATCAATGTCCTTTTCCCGCAATATGCGTAAGGATTTCTGCTTAATGAGACGCACACTCATACAGCGTTCGCATTCGCCTAAGTACATAAATGTTGTTCCTCTCTCGAGAAATGACACAAGCACATACACGGGAAACGAATATGTGTATGTCAACAATGACCGTTACAAATTTTTGATAATTCATTTTTGCAGAGGTAAATAAAACCAAACAGTAGTTGATATCGCTGCAAATATCAGCAAATACAAATTCTACGACAGAAACGAAACACATGTCATGGTCGCCACTAGTAAACAATGAGTAGGGTATTCACAGCTGCAGCGAAAGCTGATAACTCGCGTGTGACAGGCTCGCCTTTAGCAGAACGTGAACGAAGACGTGAGTGAGCCGAGGCCAGGGTGATTACATACTTTGCCGGCCGCAGAACCGGCAACATCGCATGGGTGGCGAAGTATTTTGACACTGCTGCGTCGTTTGTACCTGCTAACTCCCAGGCGAGAACACTAGCGCTCCTATGAATCATCCCAAGAACTAACATAAAAATCTGGTCAGACTTTTCCCTATCCCATTGCCACTCTAGTGTTTATATCTACTCAATGGTTCAGTCTACTCTGTCTGGTCGGAGCGGCGTGATCTACAGACACAGTGTGAATCTTGCTTAGTGTTCAAAAGTTGTGGCCAAGAAATTGGTTTTGTTTTTTTCGCACAGTAGTAGAAGTAAATTATATGTATCAGCTACGAAAGCCACTTTTTAACAGTTGGAAGGCCGGCAGAAAATAATAATATTCTGTGAAAAAGATATTCTTCGCCAAGAATTTTTCTGTCGAATCAAAAAAACAAACTCAAACATCTTGTCTTTGATACCTCAGGAAATCTCAGACGGGAGTATACATCACCGAAGCAACAGCACTACCTTAGGAACTGTCTAAAAGTTGCGTTCGTAACTGAACATTTTCGGAACTGTTCATTAGTGACATGTGTCACACGGAAATGTTTGTCAAACATGCGTGTGGCCGCGCCACGGGCAGAAAGTACAAACAGAGCAAGGTTTTAAAACGTGCTTAGGTAACCACAAATATTAGATAACTGCTGAGAAGTCAGCAAGCTTCACGTTTAAAACCCGTGATCGTAAAATGAAAATCGTTGTGTACTTCCATTCACATTCGAAAATCGTTAAGTTATTTTTTTTTTCGACGTGAAGTCGTCTTTAGGACCAGTTCGACACATTGGGTACCACGACGGAAACGGCATGATTCACTCCAATACTATAACTTGGCGACTAACTACACGATCGAAGTAAATGTAATCTCTCTCGGGTACACGACAAAGATGCGAGCATGACATTGAGTGGGCGTTGGGCATTCGCGAGACGCAGATGGGCGCCCATGGGTGACTAGCGGTGATGTTGGGCGTGGGCGAACATTTCCGGGGAATGTATATCGTGGCTGCGGTGTGCTGGCGAGTTGAGTTTGGAGCCAAACGAAAGATCGCGTCTAGATCCGTCGATTCAGGCCATGGAAGCAAACCCTACATTTTTTGCATCCGTGGAGTCAAACGAAATTTCTACCTGCTGTTCCGGAAATCGTTATTTAACAATTGAGTTTTTTTATAAATTTAGGCATCGTGAAGATTGGTTGATTTAAACAGGCGTTTTCTTTACCCTTCATACAAACTTCTGATACACACTACTGTCATACACAGTGACAAATATTCATGCATGGAAATGTAAAACTGATACTTCTTCCAAACAAATACGTGACTGTTACGGAACTTACAACTCCGGTATGTATGAAAATAAATATCTGTTATTTGACCCTCATTTTTTTCATGACTTTGGGGATTTTTTTTGGTTTCATGGCACAATATCGATAATAACTTACCAAAAATACCAACATGTTAAAAAATAACACTTAATAGTATTTTTACGCGTAAATATAAGAAATTGAACTTAAAATCATCATTTGTTCAAAATTGAAAAATTTATTTTTACAAAAAGTTTGTTTGAGCTCGTCTTTATCTATGTGCTAGGAGTGGCAGGCGTGTTGCAGTTTCTTTGAACTCTGACGGTTGGTTCGCCTGTGGAAGTATTTAACTTCTGGCTGTTTTGAATTTAAATGTTATCTTCAAAAAAATTGAAGTACGGTATAACCACATCAAATTTTNGGGAAAATTGAAGTACGGTATAACCACATCAAATTTTTTCCAAGAAGAACTCTTCATCGCATTCTGAGTACATGAGCAATTACTTTGAGCTCTAGCCTAACACATAAATGTTGTTCGAGTTTTTGACTTGTACGAACATTTGCATCGGAAATAAAAGACACTATGTATATTTAGAAAAAAACCGGGTTATGCCATTTTCTTATTGTATTTTTGCGTTATTTCCGGGTTTCAAAGCACTATATACTATACGGAATAATAAGCGGTTTAGCCAATAGGTTTAGCCAATATGTGCCATCATGGTTTCGGGGTAAACAGCATTTTTCAAAATTTTCATATTTGTGACATAGTACTGATTACTTCAGATGCATAGATATGCAAATTGAAAACTCCTAGTATGGTTTAATTTTTATTGAAAAGTCACTTTTCTCTATTGCTATACATAATTCAGATTATGGTTTAACATCACATTGAAAAATGTAATATGATAAAAATTTAGAAAAAAAAAAACATTGGCTTCTTGAAAATTTTTAAGTAGGAAAACTATTGTTCGTTGCTCGATCTGTGAAAGCATTTCGAAAACATAGTTGTGGAGCGTACTAAAGTCGACAAGTGAGGAAGACAACAGCAGCTCGTGGAGCGTGAAGAGAAAGACAGTGATACTCACAGCTGCCGAACTTCAAGGGGCACTTCTGCGTGTCCATGGGGAAGTCCTCGAGGTTCATGGGGCAGCCGGCCTTGATGGTGAGCCTGCCAACACCACACAGCTTCATTACCATGTGTCACTCACTGACACTCCTCCACCATCACCTCTTCTCGAAAACACAACCATTTCTCGTTGGCGTCGAACTGCTATCAAGAGACAAGCAAAAGAGGTGAGCTCAGAAGTTTCGGTTGTCGCTTAAGTGCGTTCAAGTACCAAAAATAACTTTGTATATTTTTAGGGTATAGTCAATTCACAGTGTTCTAATACTTATTTCAAAATGATGGTCATTTAAACAATTTATCGTAGTATATAATACAATTTCATTTATCCTATTTGAACTTTATTTTGTATGCAGGGAAAATATTTTACAACCACCAAATAAATCTGCACGAAGCCTCTTTTTCAGTCATTTTGTAAAATAGTACCACATAAATTAAATGGTTTATATCGCATCATTGGTATTAATCAACCCATCCTCACCAGATTTAGGATATTAGTAGTGTTGCAGTAGGACACGCGAAACACTTATTTTTGAATGGTGTTAAAAGACCTATTAAACTTTTTTGCTAACAACGTCTATAAGGCGGGTCATATGTGCGTATACAGATAGTTTCAGCCATTTTGTACCTGTACTACAGCACGACATGAGAAAATAAAGCTTATATGCCATTTCGCGGACATAAGTCAATCTCCTAACCCCAAATTTTCCACAGAAGTAGATCTGTGGTAGGTCATGCAAACTTACATGGTTTAACTGACCAGGGCACCTATTTTCAAAATGATAGATATTTACATACCTCAAGTCACTATACTCAGTCTACCAAAACGTTAGACCGATTACAACCGAAGTCGATGCTCGGAAGCCTACCTCTATAGAGTAGATGGTTGCAAGCCGGCAGACGACATGAGTGGTTCTTGGCTCGAGTCCCACGTAAGGCGTGTGTGTATTTGTACTTCTCTCGCTACTGTTATGTTATATGTTTCTGGCAACAGCTATAGTTACATTGTTGTCAACGAGTTGCTAGGTCGTACCTATCATATAAGATTTTGAAAAATTCAGTCAAATTACTTGCATAAATGTGCAGGAATGTAGGCTCATTAGGTATATAGGCAACTTCTTGTTTCATATCGGATTTGATTAAGCTCACCTTTATGTCAGTAGGTTAATCGCTGGATGAACTCCATGCTAAACTAACCTAATGGAAAGATCGAACACACGTGGAAAGCTTCAAACGCAGTGCCCCGTATTCTGAAAGTAGCGCCTTAACGACCTGCGCCACAGAGTTCGCCTCGGCATTATCAAGCAGCACTCCAGGAAACGTAGACACGAACCACAATTAGTGCTCATTGGTAAGTGTACTGCAAGTCTACTCCCTTCCAAATGAACATTTTGAATTGCATAGGAAAAATCCCCTGGACCAACGTGTGTGCGCCTTAGCGATCACTACCACATGACCGTTACTTGTCAGTTTACGTGAGTGTACGGAGAGAGAGTCCATTGCCACAGCACGAAGGGGTGGGTTTTCTTAGTTCAGCAGCGACAGCGGCCGAGACATGTTGGGCGAGAGCTGCTCCGTGTGTGCATATTACCTGTCGAATAAACGTTGGTCGTGTTGGCGATAATTAGCAGCGCGGTAGTAGAGAGCGATGTTATCAGTTTTGCCTGTAGAGCACCGGCCGTGTCACGTGGTTTCCCTCCCTCCAGCGGCGAGCGTTCGAGAGAGCCCCCCTCCCCTACGCTGCCTCCCCTACCTTCCCTGCCACAGAACTGCGCCAGAAATACTTTATCATTCGGACTTCACGATACCATTCATGCTCCTGATTCCCTCATTTGAGTAAACAACGAACTCTAATATACTCCATACACAGTTTCTTCACTATTTCAAACAAACATTTGAAATATCAACCCACGCATAGTCCATTCACGGTTACTTCCAACAATTCTGAAGCCCTGTTGAAGTTCTACTTCCAGGATATCCCTCCGCCTCGTGTAAACAAAGCTTAACTAAGTCAGAAACCAATGAGACTATGCACTGCATTTGTGCGCAATCAGTGTAATAATATTTTGCGTTATAACTATTTCTTACTATGCATTACCAACACACCTATTTCCCCTCCTGTATTTATTCGTAATTAAATATTCCCAATTTACCGATTAAATATAAGTACAAGCCACATTTAACCAAAAGAAAGATACTTTTATGTTAACAGAAGTATTAAACGCCTGTGATACACAATATATTAACTAAACAACCAAACACGTAATGCATGGGGTGATTTTTCAAAGGTTTATTAAAAAGTTTGAAGGAACCGCAAATAGACAATATGACGTGTTTAATAATTATTTTCTAAGTGTGTCTTGTATCAAAAGCATTTGATACCTCTGCTAACATAAAAACATGTTATTTCTATTAAAGTAAACGTTTACTTTTATTACATCTACAAATTATAATATTTAGTTTTTGCTGTAGTTAATGTGAATAAAATCAGGGAGGGAGTACGTGCGTTCGCAATGCCTGGTAAGAAACATTTCTCGTGCAAGACGTTGTTAAACTGAGTGCTCGCGAATGCGCTGCGATGTCCCCCCCCCCCCCCCCCCCC
>NQII01001675.1:274038-287550 GCA_002778355.1 Clitarchus hookeri
TCAGAAAAGTGAGAAGTTACCACGACCCGACTGCAGTGGTAAATGAACATGGACACTTGTGAAGTCCTGCGCAGCGCTCGTAAAGCTGGCTACGTCACAACTCAACTGCAATCAGACAAACCCCTACGTCACAACTGAACTACAATCAGACAAACCCCGCGTGCACCTGCCACTCCTCTCTGCTCTCCCTTTTGTTCCAATTATTTCAGTTTTCCGTTTTAATGAATCCGCATTTGCTCGCGACCCACCCCCCACCCCTCTTGCCCTAGCGGCTCCACCATCTTGAGATCGGCGTGGGACGCGCTCATGTGACGTCAGCTCGACTTCCGCCAGTCCTCCTGCTATAGTCTATTCGCTGTTTCTTCACGCTTTTTGAGTCAAACTTATGAGAAAACACACCACGTATGACGTGATTGGTTGCTTCCTAAATATGTCACATATCGCAATCGTTTTATGCTTGTGCTAATATAAAAGTGCCTTATTTTTTGGTTAAATTGAACTTCAACTTACATATTATCTATGGATTGCAATATTTCATTTATAACTCATCTGGAAAAAGCTATGGAGGAAATAAGTTCTCGTGGAGGCCGCGGTGGTGCAGTGGCTAGAACGCTCGCCTCCCACGAAGGCGTGCTGCAGACCCTGTCATCGCCACACTCAGAGAGATGTCGGCGTCTCTTAGTGACGAGCTCTTGGCAGCCCATGAGAGTGAGGCGAGGTGGATACGGGACAGGCAGCGCCGGAATACACGGGTGGGGGAAACGGGAGATCCCCGAGAAAACCCGCCCATCGTCCGGCACGATTCCCTCGTGCAAAATCCGGGAGCGTGACGTGTTTCATTGTTTACACTAATAAAATATGATGCTACTCTTATGTTAACCCAAGTATTTTACCAAAAAATTATGATATTTAATAAAAAAAGAATGCAAATAAAACAGTAAGGAAATAGGTGTGTTGGTAGTGTCAAGTAAGAAATGGCTGCTATGCAAAATATGATTACACTGAGTGCACATGGTACGCTTATTGAGGTATGATACACGTTGTGACTTTAAAAATGTCCTCCTTCGTCTGGACAGTGGGCACAGCAGCATACTATACGCGCAGGCAGGTAGTATTGCCTGCGTGCTAGGCAATGAGTGCTACAGTGTAATTTCCTAGACTTTGCTACCTATAGTTTGGTTTGCGTGAGGAGGAATACCCTGGAAGCAGGGCTTCAGAAGAGTGTGAGGTAACAGTGAGTGGACTATACCTCGTGCTCTGTGCACGGGGCATGCTGNGGGTAGTATTGCCTGCGTGCTAGGCAATGAGTGCTACAGTGTAATTTCCTAGACTTTGCTACCTATAGTTTGGTTTGCGTGAGGAGGAATACGCTGGAAGCAGGGCTTCAGAAGAGTGTGAGGTAACAGTGAGTGGACTATACCTCGTGCTCTGTGCACGGGGCATGCTGAAGACTGGGGAGAGAAGATCTCCGGCGGAGGTAATGTGCAGTAATATCGGCGTCCGCCGCGGGCGTGTCAACACCACTTGCTGGCTGGGGCCTGCCGTGGCGGGGGAGATCTCCTATTTATTGCCTTCCGCCGGCGCTCCGCAGCGCAGCTACACTCCGACAGAGGTCGTCGCCAGCCAGTTAGCAGCTCCCTCCTCTGCACGCAAGCGCGGGAATGCTATCAGCAGCTCCAATTAAGCAGTCCGCCTGCCCGACGCTTGAACGACGCCGTACAGTGTTTGAAATCCTGGTTTTTTGACGAAACTGTTAAACGTGCCCACCGTATGATTATCTCCGAAAAGACCTACCGAAGACGAAAACGTAATGGTACTTTAAAGATGCCACACATGCTGTCAATGTTATTTTGCAGTCCTCTAATGTAGTTAAAAACTGGGTTTTCAGACTGCCGTATCTTAAAAAAAAAAAAAAAAACACTGGCCAGAGACGAGTCATCTATGACACGAGCCCGTATTGAACTTTGCTACAGACTTTTCATCAATAAAATTATATTGTCACCACTGAAAGTGCCATAGGTAGACGCAGCACTACGAGAACACTGCACGCCAGTTCAGAGCAC
The DNA here is from genome assembly GCA_002778355.1 of Clitarchus hookeri. Taxonomy (NCBI): domain Eukaryota; kingdom Metazoa; phylum Arthropoda; class Insecta; order Phasmatodea; family Phasmatidae; genus Clitarchus; species Clitarchus hookeri. Next base: position 276,102 of record NQII01001675.1, read on the forward strand.
TGCGTGCAGAGGCTATGGCGCTCTTCTAGCGCATGCCAGTGTAACTCTTATAGCTCCCGCGCTTCTCGGAAATAAAAAACGATGTAGTAAACCAGGAGTCTTAAGAATGGGGGCTTCGTGAAAGGGAGGAATTGCCAGGAAGGGCCTCACGAACTGAATAGTTTGTCGTTAGCACATTTATGTATCGTATCCTACCGGCAATTGTCTTCGCGCGAGACTTTGTCAAACTAGCAATGTACCGAACTTTTTTGAAAAACACACTTGAGAAAACGTCTCGCCGTATCTGTGTTTTCTCTAACGTACTCTGTAATCATAATGTCAAAGGATTACGGAAAGGTGTTTTGTGTAGGTACTTACACCGAAGAACCAGAAGAACTGGGATAGCAATCAAAGTCATTTAGGTCCGCCTATGGATAATACATCTGCATTAAGGTTCACGTTACCTGCATCATTTTTCTCCTTATTTTGCCGAAGCGCGGTAGCTATAAGGGTTACACTGGCACGCGCTACAAGTGCGCCGTCGCCGTTAAGCGCAGGTCTCTGAACTGACGTGCAGTGTTCTCGTAGTGCTGCGTCTACCTATAGCACTTTCAGACGTGACAATATAATTTTATTGATGAAAAGTCTGCAGCAAAGTTCAATACGGGCTCTTATCGTAGATGTCTCGTGTCCGGATAGTATGTTTTAAGATACGGTAGTCTGAAAAAGTAGTTTTTCACTATATTGGAGGCTGCGAAATAATATTTGTACCATACGTGGTATATTTAATGCACTGTTTCGTCATCGTCTGAAATATCATGTCATTTCGTAGGCACTTTTAATAGTTTCTTTAAAAAAACAGGATTGTAAACACTGGCAACGCCAGGCAGGCGGAAACCTTTATGTGACGGTGCGCCATGGGCATTCTGAAGCAGTCAAGGTAAATAACACCATGCTGTCTCAGTTCTGTATTATTGCAGGTGGAAGTTCTCTGCTTTCGACGACGCGTTGGAAGACAACCCAGATATCATCGATACAGTTTAGATCGACTGAAAGGGGGCGTTATGGTGTGAACTCTTAACTCGAATGAGTGTTCGTAAGACCATAACTTCGCCGCTTTCTGGACGTATATGGTGACAAATTGTCCTACAGGAAGAGGCCAAATCTGACATTAGGAATCCAGGATATAAACGGGCATGACACGTCAGAAACTGCGTGTGAATAATCTTCAATTGTCACAGACGGTCGTGGTCTTACGACTGGTCGAAATGCGTTGTAGCTGAACATGTCCTTTGCCATTCCAGAGATACCATCAGCTGACACAATCAATCCCTTGTTGAAATGCAGAATCCGTTGGTTAGTGCAACTCTTACGTCTCTTCGAATCAAAACACGACTCGTCAGACCTGCCTGTACGCGTTGCAATCATAGAGTGTCCAGGTACTAAGTTGCCGACCCCAGACNAAAACACGACTCGTCAGACCTGCCTGTACGCGTTGCAATCATAGAGTGTCCAGGTACTAAGTTGCCGACCCCAGACAAGGTGCATAGCTCTGTGTCATACGAGTAGGTAGGTAGGCGGTATGTCCTAACGACAACGAGATCACTATAGACGGAGCAAGTTCCTCAGAGGAGCTGGCGCGGCGAAGGAATCCGCCATGGCCTGCAGTAAGGAACTATCACAGCATTCCCCTGGAGTGATTGCAGGGAACCATGGAAAACAGTATTCAGGAAGGCTGGACTAGAACTCGAACCCAGATCCTCCCAAATCAGGGTTACGAGATGACAACAGTCAAATAGTCGTANAAAACACGACTCGTCAGACCTGCCTGTACGCGTTGCAATCATAGAGTGTCCAGGTACTAAGTTGCCGACCCCAGAGAAGGTGCATAGCTCTGTGTCATACGAGTAGGTAGGTAGGCGGTATGTCCTAACGACAACGAGATCACTATAGACGGAGCAAGTTCCTCAGAGGAGCTGGCGCGGCGAAGGAATCCGCCATGGCCTGCAGTAAGGAATTATCACAGCATTCCCCTGGAGTGATTGCAGGGAACCATGGAAAACAGTATTAAGGAAGGCTGGACTAGAACTCGAACCCAGATCCTCCCAAATCAGGGTTACGAGATGACAACAGTCAAATAGTCGTANAGGAAGGCTGGACTAGAACTCGAACCCAGATCCTCCCAAATCAGGGTTACGAGATGACAACAGTCAAATAGTCGTATCAACCTCTGGCTACTAGTGCATTGAAGTAAGGAGTCATACACGCTCCAGTTTCGCATATTAAAACGTAAATGCACAGTGGCATTAACTTTTATTTGCACAATTGTTTCCTCTATGTGTTTCAAATTCTTTTGGAGTTTTTAAAAACCCTTGCTGAACATAACTTACCAAGTGGTAAACACAGAATTTATAAATAAGAAAATAATATAACACACTGCACACAAACACTGTTTATTCACAGCTGAAAAANGGTAAACACAGAATTTATAAATAAGAAAATAATATAACACACTGCACACAAACACTGTTTATTCACAGCTGAAAAAAAGCTTCGGAACTGTCCATGCACAACCAATTGTCCCGTCCTAAACCATATGCATATCGCAGAAACATATTTCATTATGGTGTTTAATTTTTATTTGTTTTTCGGGTCCATTAGTGCTGCAATTATATTTAGAGTGAACTTTACCCACACAATTTTGAATGTATATATTTTTAAAACTGTGAATATTTTAAAATAATAGTGCGTCATACAACTCATAAGAAAAGTAGTTTGTACGCGACACTTGTCGTACGTATGGAAATCGTGCGTCGTACAACTTATAAGAAAAGTCGTTTGTACGCGATAGTAGTCGTATGTATGGAAATCGTGCGTCGTACAACTCATAAGAAAAGTCGTTTGTACGCGATAATAGCCGTAGGTATGGAAACACTGCCCCGACTGCGAGCCTAGTGGCTTTCTTCTGTACCTCCTAACTCTGTCTCATTCGAGAACAACCTTACTAGAGGCGCCATCTCTTAACGCCATGTCGTACAGAGCAGTGTCCGCTTAGTACCAGTAAGGTATATGTTACAGTTATACAAGGGTAGTGCAGACGCTATGTACTCTCCCGCCAAGGCTGTTCTGCTAATGAAAATCACTTTGTTTGTAAACAATCGCTGTGAGTCCAATGCATGCAATATTTAACTCTCGGCTCTCAAGACCTCGCTGTTAAGAGCCGCCCAAATCTCTTCACTCACTTTTACTTGTCTTTACTTCTTGTTCCTTTCATGTCAGGCACTGAAAGACTGACTTTACATAACTAAAGTCCACTACTCAATGTAGGATAGGTTGCCGTTTCAACATATTCTAGTTTTGTTATGGCCAAGTAACACTGCTAGGGTTCTGTTTATATTTCGAGAGATGGGGGAAACTTTCGTTTAATGTATTTTATGAGATGGCATTGTTTTGCGGTTATTCTTACGATACAGTGTCATTTTGAATAGCATGTTGTTTCGCAGAAGTAAGAGAAAAGTTAGCCCGAAAGGAAATAACATTTAAATTATTATAACTGGGAAAGTTTTAACTTCAACGAAAGAACAACACGAGATAAATATATCGCTGTTCATGCCGATCCGAGTAATAAACACATTCAGTAGGCAAATATTTTAGGGAATTTAGCCTTACATTCGTTGGATTTCCAATGTAATAAACAGTTATTTTACACTATAAATCAAAGAGTTGACAAGGTTGATTTTTAGGTCACGAATACCTTTATTTCTAACATTCTAGTAATTATTTATAAATACATGGTTTACAACACACAATATCTTTCTATTTATAATTTCCTATTGCAAACTTTAACAATGATAATGTCCATGTCAATCCTTGGATAATTACTTCACTGAAGTGACATTTGTTTGCCACTGATGCGAAATAATTTAATTGCAGAATCATTCAGTTAATACAACATTTCATCTGTTTCCCAAAACCAACAAATTTTAACATCGGACCGTAAATATGTTAGTGGCGCTGAATGAGACTAGGAATGGCCGGTTAAAGCCATTTTACGAAGTTGTTGACACGTACTGAGAATAGTATTACATTTAACTCAAGAAAATGCACTAGAAAGGAGCCAACAACCAAATATGCTTCACGAAAGAAAATACATAATAATTACCTGTAAATTAAATATTCCGGCAACACCAGAAATGTACTCACGTAAACAAAGGGAATTAAATTATTATTGGGACAGTAAATACTAGTTCATGTTTCTATGTTAATCTGTAGCTATTTCGTACACAAAACTAGAATACGTTGGTCTATGTGTTTATTAGTAAAGACTGTTGCCATTAATAGAGCCGTAACCTGTTAATGTAGTAAGATACGCATAATAACTAAAAAATATTGAAAACTTACACATTTTACACGTCAAAAAATACCGGGACAGTGTAGAGTGGTTATATATCTCTTCCACACGTCTTGAACCGCGTTCCACACCGCCGTGCCCGCTGCAGTCCAGCAGTCTTGCCTTCACCGTAAACAAGAGCGGTTCGCTAGTCGAATGGGGCGAAGAGGTAAGAGTACTTCGTTAGAGCAAAGGCAACTTGCCATCCTCAATCACGAGAAATGTAAAAACCTGCAAAGAAATAGCTGAAATACTTCAAATGAAGAAATGTGCACTGGGAAATATAATCAAGAGATGCAGAGATGAGGATCGAATTGATTTAATTCCGCAATATGGCCGTCCATGAGCATTTACAGCTCGAGAAGAGACACGGATTGTCATGAGTGTGAAGAGGAATCCCAGGTTAAGTGCTCTGAAGTGACGTGCCGAGGTGTACGAAAGTACAGGCCAGAATGTGAATCCCCAGGCAATAAGAAATGTTATCAAAAGGGCAGAACTACTTGGTCGGGTGGCCCAAAAAAAAGCCACGTGTCAACGAAAGAAATAGGAGAAGGAGAATTAAGTTCGCAGAAGAAATTATTTGTAAAGATGATGCGTGGAGGCAGAACGTAATATTTGCTGACGAGAGCACATGTGACACACGTGGTTCAGATGAGAGGACAATGGTTTGGTGCAAACCAAACACAGAAATGGAAGAAAACAATCTCCTACCTACAGTCACACTCGGTGGTGGAAGTAACGTGGTCTGCGGAGAGAGGAGTGCATGACGGACACTGGGGTAGGAGAGTTAGTGTTTGTTGAAGAGAATATACTTGACCCTTCTGAAGAAACGTATCCATACAAGTGCCGAGAAATTAGGACTTAGGGACAAATGGATATCCTATGAAGACAATGATCCCAAACAAAACGCCAACGTCGTGCAGATATGGTTGCTGTACAATTGTCCTCAAGTGCTCCATCCACCTCCACAGTAATCGGACTTGAATCCACTAAAGAATGTGTGGCATGAGCTCAATAGCAGAAAACTCTCTACACCAGTTACTTCACAAGAACAACTCAAAGGCGTCGTACAGAATAATGGGCTAACATCTCAGTGGAATATGCGCCACAGTTGGTCCACAGTACGCCTAACCGCCTTCGTGAGGTCTTAATGCGTGAAGGACATCTAACTAAATATTACAGTTAGTTTCACGATAGTAAATAAGTTGTTTTCATTATTACATGTCCCAATAATATTGACACAAAACTGCATAATATATTTTGTTGATTATGTTGATTATTTGTAAGTTTATTTTGAAAACGCAGTTTATTTTTGAGATATTATTATTCAGCCCTATTGACTATAACAATATTATTAAAATAAAATATTTTTGTTAAGACCTTGTAAACCAAACAATGTAAATAATACTGACTGACCCAACATTTTTTTAATTTCTCTATATAACCACTGTCCCAAGATGTTTTGACTTGAAAAATGTGCAGGCTTTCAATAATTTTTCATTAATAGGCGTAATTTACTACATTAACAGGTTATGGCCTTGCTTATGGTAACATTCCTTACTAATAAACACCAAGAACAATTTATTCTATTTCTATGTACGAAACCGCCACAGATTAAAGTAGAAACATGAACTAGTATTTGCTGTACCAATATCATTTTGCTTCACTGTATACACAATGACATTCCCCGGGCTGGAAATATTTCACTAATTGTAATGTCCTCATGCTCTCATAACTGGTTACATTGCTTTTAAAGATAATTCTCCTTTTTCGCCCCAAATTGTACTTTTCTTTAAATACATAGTTTTAACCACAAGTATTGCAATGTTTAAACAAATTTTTAAATTGCAATGTTTAATTGTAAGTTTTTTTTTTTTCCATTGTTATAATCAAGATCCCATTATAAACACATCCAATCCTCAACAAAACTTCACGTAATACAGNTTTTTTTTTTCCATTGTTATAATCAAGATCCCATTATAAACACATCCAATCCTCAACAAAACTTCACGTAATACAGTACTTTACAAATAAGAGCAATTACTGTTTACGTAATGTGTAGGTTAGCTACATTGTCAAAATGTACCCTTCTTATATGTATGAACGGGACAATACGTTACACAACTATGACACTGATATTTTTCCAGAACACATCATTGAATTCCGATGTACGTATGTAATTTTCTGCACTGTCGCAAACCTTTCACTTGAGACGAGTCTTGATATTCGAAGCCGAGCGCACTCATCCACAGTCTTTCGACGAGCACGCTGCTGCCCTACGTTCGACGTTGTACCAGAAGTACTGCAGCCGATGCACGCCTGTGAAACGGTCTAATGTGAAAGTACAAAGTTGACTTGCATCGCCGTGAGAGTTTGGAAACGCTTAATGTAACAACGAGGCGAGAGCAGCTTTAATAACGACAAACTAACCTCTACAAGATGCAAACAACTAAACAAAAAAACCGCCGACCAGCGTCATCATCCGGCACGGTTCCCACATGCGGAAATACGGGATCGACCCCGCCGGGAATTGAACCCTGGTTTGCCTTGGTGGGAAGCAAGTAGTGTGACCACTACACAACCGCGGTCCCCTCTCTCCACTCCACTAACAGGAGCCGGCTGCCCCGCTCTAGGGACAGACCTGTCTCTCCGACCAGCCAAAAGATTGCACGGACAAAAATGTTTTGCTGAACAAAACAAAGTTTGCTTAACGCAATCAAATTATTTGTTTGTATAAGTACAATTAAGTATTTTGTTGTTGAAACCAAATTGTTTTCTATTCTCATTTGTTTGGCCCAAAAGGTAAGATTGGGGTGGCGTAACTAAATATTTGTTTGTCTTTACTTACATTACTCAGTTTCGGTTACTGAAAGAAGTGAAATCGTGGTCGAGATTCGAACCCGGATCAATTGAACTCGACCGCTGTGACGTAGCAATCTCAGCTAAATCGACTACTGACGAAGTTGGAATGTTTTTAAATATGTACATTCAATTCAAATACTGGACAATGAAAATGAATAAATATTGCAAGTTTTACAGTTTTACTTTTAGGTTTCTTGTAGAATTTGTTTTATAAGTAAACTTATGCCATTACTAAGCATCAGTAACTGCACACTGTTACCATCCTAACTGTCGAGCTATATTTTCGAACTAAGGCAATCAAATATGTATAAGGGAATCAACAAAATATTTAGTTGACAGACTACTATCGAATGTTTTCTCAACACAACTTTAGGTTGGGGCTACTAAATATATGTTCAACCATGNTTAGTTGACAGACTACTATCGAATGTTTTCTCAACACAACTTTAGGTTGGGGCTACTAAATATATGTTCAACCATGTACAAACGAGTATTTTGTTATCTGGAGCAAACCTTTCTCTCAGTGTGGATGAGGTGATAAAAGTTGATAATGGTGACGGAGATGAACGAAGACAAGGAGAAAACGGGAGAGCCCAACAAAACCCCCTCACTGTGCCCAACCACACACTCCACAGGAGAACCCTCCCACCACCATCTGATAATGTACACCTCATCGGGGCTCGGGGTCAAGCAGAGGACACCAGAAGTAGGAAGTCAGTGACAAACTGAGACACCCGTGGGTCCACATTAGAACAAATGAGGTGGAAATATTTGGGCGGTTCTTAACATCGGGGTCTTGAAAAACGATTAAGGATGAAGTGAGGTGAGTATGGAAAACGGGAGATCCCCGAGAAAACCCGCCAACCAGCGGCATCGTCCGGCACGATTCTCCCATGCGGAAAACCGGGAGTGACCACAGCGGCCCCTATTTTATTCAGGAAATGGCAATGAAATGTAAGTAACGAAATGTATGCTTGGCTTTTTTTTGGCTTAAATCGACAAAATCAAAGCATCAGCACTTCGGAGTCGGGAGGTATTCAGTCTGGAAATTGTCGCTAGTCACCGCGGGCCCCCACCCACGCCTCACGCATGAGCGGTGCCAACTCGACTTAATGCTCGTATGGTAGTCATATACCGGATGAGACAAGACCACATACTTCAGTCGTGTTTTCAGTCAGGAAGTTACTGTGCTGGAATGAATCACCCTTCAAATGTTACATCTCCATCTTCATCATGTTTACCCCTGTTGTTGGTCTGACCTTTAAAGTCGTACTCGCGTCAAAACTGCGAAAACGCACTGAGTGTGGTACAGGATAACGAACTGAACATTTTACGAGGTGAAATATCTTTCTGCAATTGCGTTGTTTGGCCACTATGGGGCGTCAAAATATTACAGCACTTCGGACATAGGACGCACGGTTAACTACACATTTTATTAGTAAGACTCTTCCACCAATCCAACAACTTGACGGAAACCTTCGTCAAGAATGGCAATCATAATAATTACAATGATTGTGGAGTGTGTAGAAAAATAATGTTGGTTATTTTGAAAATATTTTTAATAATTTATTTTATGGATATTTATTTTAGTAATAAAAATATATCATTCTAGACTGAAATATATGTGCCCTAACATAATTAATTAAAATATATGTAAACATTATTACAAAGTTTTTAGTACATAAAATTTGAGTAAACGTTACGGTTCTCTTCCTTGAAAATGTATTTTTTTTTGCAAAGTGTGCTTTCTGAAGCACTCATTATGGAAATATGCTTAAATTCTGATCAAAAATAGATTCTTATAGATCGATTTTCAAAAATGTTTGATTAAATAACTTTTATTAAACTATTTTATAGCGTCACAAAACATGCTAATTTATCTTTTACATTGGAAACAACTCTGCTTCTCTCTTGATATGTGATGTGAGACGAGGCACTGCTGTGGTTGGTAGCACTGCTCAAGACGACAACAGAACAGAGCAGGCACTGCTGTGGTTGGTAGCACTGCTCAAGACGACAGCAGAACAGAGCAGGTACTGCTGTGATTGGTAGCACCGCTCAAGACGACAGCAGAACAGAGCAGGCACTGCTGTGATTGGTAGCACCGCTCAAGACGACAGCAGAACAGAGCAGGTACTGCTGTGATTGGTAGCACCGCTCAAGACGACAGCAGAACAGAGCAGGCACTGCTGTGATTGGTAGCACCGCTCAAGACGACAGCAGAACAGAGCAGGTACTGCTGTGATTGGTAGCACTGCTCAAGACGACAGCAGAACAGAGCAGGTACTGCTGTGATTGGTAGCACCGCTCAAGACGACAGCAGAACAGAGCAGGCACTGCTGTGATTGGTAGCACCGCTCAAGACGACAGCAGAACAGAGCAGGTACTGCTGTGATTGGTAGCACCGCTCAAGACGACAGCAGAACAGAGCAGGCACTGCTGTGATTGGTAGCACCGCTCAAGACGACAGCAGAACAGAGCAGGTACTGCTGTGATTGGTAGCACCGCTCAAGACGACAGCAGAACAGAGCAGGCACTGCTGTGATTGGTAGCACCGCTCAAGACGACAGCAGAACAGAGCAGGTACTGCTGTGATTGGTAGCACCGCTCAAGACGACAGCAGAACAGAGCAGGCACTGCTGTGATTGGTAGCACCGCTCAAGACGACAGCAGAACAGAGCAGGCACTGCTGTGGTTGGTAGCACTGCTCAAGACGACAGCAGAACAGAGCAGGTACTGCTGTGATTGGTAGCACCGCTCAAGACGACAGCAGAACAGAGCAGGCACTGCTGTGATTGGTAGCACCGCTCAAGACGACATCAGAACAGAGCAGGTACTGCTGTGATTGGTAGCACTGCTCAAGACGACAACAGAACAGAGCAACAGTGCACTTGTGTGTGTACAAACGAGGGCAGCCTCGTGTCGTACGTGGTTCGAACCCACGACTTGTGCACGGATGCACGGTGCACACGTTAACACGCTCCGAGGTCGGACTCCAGTCTTCTCACATCAACGCTTTATGCTGCGAGTCAAATGGGGAGTCCGTNCGTTAACACGCTCCGAGGTCGGACTCCAGTCTTCTCACATCAACGCTTTATGCTGCGAGTCAAATGGGGAGTCCGCTTACACACTAAGCTAAGCTGAACTTAAAGGCCGATCCACATAGCTTTAACTTTGCGTGGTCTTCGTGCTCAGGTATAGATCAAGCATAACTGGATTCAAGCCGGATTATGAACGACGAAAAGGTAAATTTTCCACGTGATAAGTTGACCCAACTTAAAAATAACCCAAAAATAACGTAGTTTTGACCAATTATAGACTTATTCAAGAGAGAATTCTTTTCTTTTGTTTTTTGCAATCATGTTTATCGCTACCAACTTATGATTGGATTATTTATGGTGTATGGTGCCACGATTGCGAAAGACGAAGAAGTAAACAATTTTGTTTCTGTGTATTTGAATGGTAAACAAATAAACGATATTGTAAACGCCGGAGTTAAAGCAAATATTTGGGTGCAAATTGACTTAAATTTATGAGAAATATAAGAATATTCTTGACACATGGAGAATGACTTTTTAAATAATATAATGACTGGATATGTACATACATTTAATACCAAGTGTACACACGCATATCCCAGTTATGATGTATTTGGTGCAGTCAATTAGCGGCTTATTCACACTTTTTGAACAAAACTTTTGAAAAATCACCCCATACACCTATGAAGTGTTCGATTGTTCCATTCATATGTCAGGCATCACCTCAAGCGTTTTCTAAATTTGCCAACGTAAAATTATTTTATTTTCGATTAAATTGAAGTTATACTAACGTTATTTACAAATTATAATGTTTAAGTTATAATTAATATAAATAAAACAGGGATACAATAGGTCTTTTAATAATGCCTAGCAATAAATATATTTCTTGCAACTTATCATTGATATGAGAGCGCACGAATGAGGTACGCTGTATATTTGGTGTGATTTTATAGACTTTATTAAGTTTGGTTTGCAAGGAAAGGGGAGCAACATGCTGAAAGCATAACTTTAGCAGGGCTTCAGAAATGTTGGAAGTAACCATCGACTTTACAGAAAGAAGGGCACATCAATCCACCGGATCGTCCGGAGCTGTGTTCGAGAGACACATTAGCGAGCTCCGTCTCGGAGGTTGTGTCCGGGAGACACATTAGCGAGCTCCGTCTCGGAGGTTGTGTCCGGG
>NQII01001675.1:289416-334973 GCA_002778355.1 Clitarchus hookeri
TACTTTAACTTGAGTTTTGACTTAATTGTTCTATTATCGATCGATGGTTCTTTGCAAATATCTTTCAACTCTTGTATTGAAAATTGACAATCATCATGATTTTCAATAAATGCAAATATTTCTTCCATCGCTGAAGTAATAGAATCACTTTCAGGACGACCGATTTTACCTCCACTAATGGGTTTCAGAAACGAAGTGTAACAATCACTGTGGTACTTAGCCTCAGCCGCAACTAAGTCATATTCATACTGAATGTGGGCAATGACACTTATTTCTAGCTCATCAGAACGAGTCTGAGCTTCCTTCAAGATGGTTTTCTTGAAGTCAAGGGTTAAAACTTGAGACACTCTTCGTCGAAGATGCTGCGCTTTTTTCATTTCAGCCATTTTATCTGCTTCATTACCACAGAACAAACAGTATTTCTTGAAACAAAAAGACGATTCATTACCTCGTGCTCTAGTACGAGGAGGACTTATCCCAGATGTGGTAGCTATCTCCGCCTCATACTGTCTTTTAGCTGCAGTAATAAAAATATATCATTCTAGACTGAAATATATGTGCCCTAACATAATTAATTAAAATATATGTAAACATTATTACAAAGTTTTTAGTAGATAAAATTTGAGTAAACGTTACGGTTCTCTTCCTTGAAAATGTATTTTTTTTTTGCAAAGTGTGCTTTCTGAAGCACTTATTATGGAAATATGCTTTAATTCTGATCAAAAATAGATTCTTATAGATCGATTTTCAAAAATGTTTGATTAAGTAACTTTTATTAAACTTTTTTACAGCATCACAAAACATGCTAATTTATCTTTTACATTGGAAACAACTCTGCTTCTCTCTTGATATGTGATGTGAGACGAGGCACTGCTGTGATTGGTAGCACTGCTCAAGACGACAACAGAACAGAGCAACAGTGCACTTGTGTGTGTACAAACGAGGGCAGCCTCGTGTCGTACGTGGTTCGAACCCACGACTTGTGCACGGATGCACGGTGCACACGTTAACACGCTCCGAGGTCGGACTCCAGTCTTCTCACATCAACGCTTTATGCTGCGAGTCAAATGGGGAGTCCGTTTACACACTAAGCTTAGCTGAATGTAAAGGCCGATCCACATAGCTTTAACTTTGCGTGGTCGTCGTGCTCAGGTATAGATCAAGCATAACTGGATTCAAGCCGGATTATGAACGACGAAAAGGTAAATTTTCCACTTGATAAGTTGACCCAACTTAAAAATAACCCAAAAATAACGTAGTTTTGACCAATTATAGACTTATTCAAGAGAGAATTCTTTTCTTTTGTTTTTTGCAATCATGTTCATCGCTACCAACTTATGATTGGATTATTTATGGTGTATGGTGCCACGATTGCGACAGTCGAAGAAGTAAACAATTTTGTTTCTGTGTATTTGAATGGTAAACAAATAAACGATATTGTAAACGCCGGAGTTAAAGCAAATATTTGGGTGCAAATTGACTTAAATTTATGAGAAATATAAGAATATTCTTGACACATGGAGAAAGACTTTTAAAATAATATAATGACTGGATATGTACATACATTTAATACCAAGGGTACACACGCATATCCCAGTTACGATGTATTTGGTGCAGTCTATTAGCGGCTTATTCACACTTTTTGAACAAAACTTTTGAAAAATCACCCCATACACCTATGAAGTGTTCGATTGTTCCATTCATATGTCAGGCATCACCTCAAGCGTTTTCTAAATTTGCCAACGTAAAATTATTTTATTTTTGATTAAATTGAAGTTTTACTAACGTTATTTACAAATTATAATGTTTAAGTTATAATTAATATAAATAAAACAGGGATACAATAGGTCTTTTAATAATGCCTAGAAATAAATATATTTCTTGCAACTTATCATTGATATGAGAGCGCACGAATGAGGTACGCTGTATATTTGGTGTGATTTNAATAAATATATTTCTTGCAACTTATCATTGATATGAGAGCGCACGAATGAGGTACGCTGTATATTTGGTGTGATTTTATAGACTTTATTAAGTTTGGTTTGCAAGGAAAGGGGAGCAACATGCTGAAAGCATAACTTTAGCAGGGCTTCAGAAATGTTGGAAGTAACCATCGACTTTACAGAAAGAAGGGCACATCAATCCACCGGATCGTCCGGAGCTGTGTTCGAGAGACACATTAGCGAGCTCCGTCTCGGAGGTTGTGTCCGGGAGACACATTAGCGAGCTCCGTCTCGGAGGTTGTGTCCGGGAGACACATTAGCGAGCTCCGTCTCGGAGGTTGTGTCCGGGAGACACATTAGCGAGCTCCGTCTCGGAGGTTGTGTCCGGGAGACACATTAGCGAGCTCCGTCTCGGAGGTTGTGTCCGGGAGACACATTAGCGAGCTCCGTCTCGGAGGTTGTGTCCGGGAGACACATTAGCGAGCTCCGTCTCGGAGGTTGTGTCCGGGAGACACATTAGCGAGCTCCGTCTCGGAGGTTGTGTCCGGGAGACACATTAGCGAGCTCCGTCTCGGAGGTTGTGTCCGGGAGACACATTAGCGAGCTCCGTCTCGGAGGTTGTGTCCGGGAGACACATTAGCGAGCTCCGTCTCGGAGGTTGTGTCCGGGAGACACATTAGCGAGCTCCGTCTCGGAGGTTGTGTCCGGGAGACACATTAGCGAGCTCCGTCTCGGAGGTTGTGTCCGGGAGACACATTAGCGAGCTCCGTCACGGAGGTTGTGTCCGGGAGACACATTAGCGAGCTCCGTCTCGGAGGTTGTGTCCGGGAGACACATTAGCGAGCTCCGTCTCGGAGGTTGTGTCCGGGAGACACATTAGCGAGCTCCGTCTCGGAGGTTGGTTCCAGTGGAACACACTCAGCAACTGTGAGCGGATCGTGGGCTACTAAGCCGAGCTCTGCTGTCGTCAAACCCAGCAAATGTGGAAAAAAATTCAAGATAAAGCGCGCTGATGATATTGCGGAATGTCGCTTTATCCACTCAGTGACGTGTCTGCCAGCCGTAAGCCTGACTGGCAGTAAGCTCGAGACGAAATGTTCCCGCGCGACATATATTATTTACTGTTACTTTTTCTTCTGTCATCGACTGACTTGAATCCATAACAACCGCAAAGACCACTGCAGTTACCGGAGTGGAAACCAGAATCAACCAGATGGTAGATGATTGAGTGAGAGATTTGGGAGGTTCTTAACAGCGAGGTCTTGAGAGCCGTTGAGGGTGATCGAGGTGAGAATGGAGCAGCGACGGAATGAAAGGCCGGGTGAAATTGGAGATCCCCGAGAAAACCCGCTGATTAGCAGGCTAACCGCTCAGCCGCCGCGGCCCCGCCTAACTTGTCCAGTCCTTGTTTCCATGATCGGGGTGATGTTGCACATACAGGGTGTCTATGGTTGCCATTGTACAAGGAAGGAGTACGTGGCCAGTGCTTTGAGCGTTCTCCGTGAGAGGAGTATGGCTGGCTGGATCTTCATTTGTGATTGGTTTACGCTGAATTCAGCGAACACGCAAAACGTTATTCACTGACTGCGAGTAGCACGATTGGTACCAGTACAGCTCGCATCATAATATTAAACGATTGCAATACTTGTGGTCGGAAATTAATACGGAATTGAAAGAGTTCAATGAATAGTTATTATTGAGGACGTACGCCGTTGCAGAGATATGTCGTTACAGAACACTCAGACGGCCACATGAAAACATACATGCTACTTATGCAAAGATAATTTTTGTCGACCGATATTATAAATATTCATAAAAAATCACACAGAAATCTAGTTGAAATCTAAATTAATGTACCATTTTGTATAATAATTATAATATAATAACACTGCTAATTTTGACTAAATTGATTGAGAGGTTTTCTATGAATCTTTACAATGTCAGTTGGCTAAAAGTATTCATAGCTTGGTTTCAGTATACGTTTTCATACCACTGTCTGAATGTTCTGTGCCGACATAGCCCTGCAGGACAATGTAGTATATCCACAATAATACATTTTCATTTTATTACTCGCATCTACATCAAGAATCATTAAAAAAACACGTAAGAGGATTAAAATAGAGAAAACAGATTAATTCCTGCAGCGACACAAACTGAAGCTTTGGAAGACTACTATATTGTTCGACGAACTATTATTTACTGTTATAAACACCGGCGTCTGTTCCACAGTCCTTATCGCACCGTTGTATTTTTTTCTTTGTGATTGACACCCGCAATGACTAGCAAAGATAGTCTCACGCGCAGCTTACGTAAAGTAATCGGGTTAACTTTACTTGATCCGCCACGTTTTACCAGAGTGCGGATGCGTGTTCGATTTAACGAGATCCTTTACCGGAGCTAATCGTTGCCCGGCCCCAGAATACAGGGAGTTCAGCAGTAACACGAAGGACGTCGCACGGTGGTCAGTAAACTGGGAAACGTTGCCACAACGTGACGTTGGCCGAGTGGCTGTAGACGTGTAAGTGATCTACATACTTCAAAACTGAAGCTTACGCGTCACCTTGAATATGCCTTACGTGATGTACGCAAATAATACTGAACTCGTTTATTGGATTTTGCAGGTTTCTGAAAGACTATAGAAAAACAAGAAGTTATCAACATAACTAATGAGCCTACTTTCTTCTATGGATGCAAACAATTTTGATGAAATTCTTAAATGGCTAGATGATAGGTGAGTCTTCACATCTCTTTGATAGTGATGTCATTAGAGATGCGACTACAAACACGTGCGATACTACTGAGACAATTACAAATACACACGTGCCTCATCTGGGACTCGAACACAGAATGTCTCGTACCTACAAATACACACGTGCTTCACCTGGGAGTCGAACACAGAATGTGTTGTACCTACAAATACACACGTGTCTCATCTGGGAGTTGAACACAGAATGTGTTGTACCTACAAACACACACGTGCCTCATCTGGGACTCGAACACAGAATGTCTCGTACCTACAAATACACAATGTCTCGTACCTACAAATACACACGTGCCTCATCTGGGACTCGAACACAGAATGTCTCGTACCTACAAATACACACGTGCTTCACCTGGGAGTCGAACACAGAATGTGTTGTACCTACAAATACACACGTGTCTCATCTGGGAGTTGAACACAGAATGTGTTGTACCTACAAACACACACGTGCCTCATCTGGGACTCGAACACAGAATGTCTCGTACCTACAAATACACAATGTCTCGTACCTACAAATACACACGTGCCTCATCTGGAAGTTGAACACAGAATGTCTCGTACCTACAAATATACACGTGCCTCATCTGGGACTCGAACACAGAATGTCTCGTACCGTAAACTGGCGTGCAACCAACTACACTATGGAAGTAGGATTCGGAGCATAAATCTTGGTAGTAGTCAGTTTAATGTTTTGGTAGACTGGGTTCACCAACTTCAAATATTTGTTGAAGCATCATTTTGAAAACACTTAAAAAACGCATATTGCCTACCATAGCACTATTAGTGTGAGGAATTTGATGGAAATTAGTTGAATGAGTACCGATATATAGTGTACAAGCTCTAGTGTCTCATTTGCCCCAAAAACAGACCCTGAATACGCGTATATGATGCCCATAACAGATACTGTCAACATTAAAAGTTTGGTTGCAATTTATAAAATTATTTAATATGTATGATAATCTTATCTAAGTAATTTATATTGCACTATTTTTAGCACAATATGCCTGACCCACATAAATTATTTGACTTTACATGGCCTACTGTAGTTCGAAGTGTGTAATAAATTTGGTGAGAATTGATAAATGGTTCCCGAGATATGGCATACATATTGCATTTTATCACCTAGCGCTATCTCACGAAAAGCGGCAAAAATGTGATCTCTACAAGCATATTCGACCCTTCTAATGGATACTCTCAGCCTGCAAATTGAAATTAAAATAGGTTATATTGTTTAATGTAGCGTGAGCAGATGTCCCGATTTTAATGTGACTGTCCCTTTTTTCGTGATCTGTCCCGGTGTCCCGACGTACGCCAAACGTCCTGTTTTTTTTTTCAAACTTACAAACGGCAGTTAATTTTATTAGATAAATTTTTTCAAGTATTCCACCTCTACAATATGACAGATTATTATTTATAATCGTTTTTATTCATAAATACGTTTCTCAAGATGAGAGAACGGATACAGATTCAGAAAGTAAAGCTCAGTTGTTTTTTTTTCTCTTCAATATTTTCACAATAATTCATTTGGTCGTCACCAGATAGCACCCGATACCCTGTTTTCCGCTTTCTCTTCCTTCTTCTGCTGCTTTCTCTTTCTTCAATTGTTCGAGGTCGCCCTGCAGTCAGCACTTTCATCTTGCACGTGGTTTTTGTAGTGATTATATCTGCAGACCGATAAGTTCTGATGCNCGCCCTGCAGTCAGCACTTTCATCTTGCACGTGGTTTTTGTAGTGATTATATCTGCAGACCGATAAGTTCTGATGCGGGGAAGAGAAAATGTGTTTTCACTAATAATAGTCTAAAACAAGTGTTCCTTCTTGAAGGAAGACGGCACAACAAACAAAGTGGAATGCACGTTGTGCCGTTCAGTTTTCTTTCTTGAACACGGCGGAGATCTGTTATCATGCAGCACGAAACAAAGGCGAAGAAGCAGGGGCAAAGTGTCTCAGCCAGTGTATCACATCATCTGTGAGTAGAAATAGTGGACTACCAAGTGAAGAAGAGATACGTGTTGCTGCTGCGGGAGGGATCTTTGCTTTCCACACGGCCAAACGCAACCATTATTTAATGTCAATGGATTGCATGCACATCACGAAGAGCGAGGTAATCATTTGAAAAAGTACACATGTTGCAGAACAAAGTGCGAGTCTATAAAAGTAACGTTTTGTCACCGTACGCAATGCATGAAATCCAGACAGAACTTACAAATGCTAAATTTGTTTCCATGATGGTTAGTGCCAGTCCTTTTTCGTTATTTCGTACCTGATGAGGGTGTTAAATGTAAAGTAATCTATTTCCAGAATATTAGAGGCGTAACATCTGATAAGTTAGCTAATCATGTTCTTTATATCCCGAAGAAAAATCATTCAACTGATAAAGTTGTTGCGTTTTGTGCAAATAAATGCAATTCGAATTTTGGAGGTTATAATAGGGCCGGAAAGAACAATGTTTTTAAAAAATTTAACAATGGACTTAAAATGAACATTTAAGGGACTGCACGTGTGGTACGTAACGTGGTGCAGACAAGTGCAGATATTATTCCCATTGCTGTGGAAGCAGTAGATAACAACATTCATCAATACTTCCACATTTATACTGTAAGGCTGGAAGAATTACAATAATGTTGTGATTTTATTGCTGCAGATTATAAGCAGGTTCTAGGTAGGGTGAGAACCATATGGTTGTCTTTGTCGCCTGCAGTTACCAGGTTCATTGACATGTTTCATCCCCTCAGGGCATATTTCATGTCCCAGGACAAGTTCCCTACTTTATTAAAACAATCTTTTGGAAACCCACAGTCACTTCATTGGCTTCACTTCATTCAAAGTCAGCTGGATAATATTTCTAATCGAATTAGAAAAACAGAAAGAGCCAACATCTCAGCAACTGAAGCAGCCGAAGAAAGAGCTTTTCTTAAAGAAAAGATTAATAACAGATTATGTGTCAACTTTCAAACGTTAGTTCAGTTCTGACACAGTAAGAGATTGAAGGTCTTTTCAAGAAATCAAAATTTGAAAGAAAAGCATGACGCATTCCATGTCCCGAAGGATATTTTTTTTCGTCAGAAGACACACTCTGGCAAAACTCGCAGGCGGACGACCGCAATAAATACTAAGGGTTTGGCGGGCGTGCGGGGAGAATGACGCCAGGATGGCTCGGCGGAATGAACACATGGCGTAGAGACCACATGCAGAAGAAGGCCGGCACAGCTGCATTTCGCAGCTGACAAGGGACGCCGAGCTCACACCATCGGCTGCATCTATCCCAGGCTGGCTACCGCAATAAAAGATGTCAGCTTATGGTGAGCGGGCTGGAATAATAGCGACACGATATCCGGAGGCAGCGGAAGAAACACGTGCGCCGACCAAGGGACCCACCAAGTGTCCCAGCACATGCAGGACGAAGCACTTAAACTTCTAGGCCCGAATCGAGGGACAACGCCAGACCCACGTGCGTTGGAGCGCCGAACACGTGTTTTACTACCCAGGGGACGCGGCGAGCAGTGCGGCCACGTGCAGAGATGAGGCGAGCGATGCGATAGCCGGAGGCAGCAGAAGAAACACGTGCGAGAACCGAAGCGCCGAATACGTGGGGACGCGGCGAGCAGCCTGGCCACGTGTGGAGATGATGCCAGTTCAATATGGCGAACGAGCTTACAAAAACGGGAGGAAGAGGCAGGAACCAGGTCAGTCAGACGTCGTCAAGCTAGGAGTGTGGACCGGAACCGGCAAAAACGAGTTCGCGAGAATGCATCAAGACGTCAACGTCAGTCGGAGGACGTCAAGCGAGGTGTGCGGAGCAGAGACAGTACGAGAGGAGGCGTCGAGACGCCAACGGCAGTCGGCCGACGGGAATCGAGGAGTGCGGATCGAAGTCAGGAGGAAGGAGTTCGAGAAGGCGTCGAGACGCCAACCGGGAGGACCTGTCGCAGCCCAGACGTCCCAGTCTGCCTACAGAGTGACGAAGCGGTCCAGAGGTCGCCGGCCGAGAGAAGACCAGCGCCTCGAGTCAGATAAGTAGAGTCATACAGCAAGTGTGAAGAATCTTGCTCCCGACGACGCAAATCGCCGCGTCGAGCCATATGTAGCCTACGTAGAAAAATGGGAGGGGAGAGTTGTCTCGTGTGTTCATGTAGAAGTGACCCTGTTAAGCATGAATAAAACGGACATATGTTAACTCGCAAAGAAGGTGAATTTATTTGGTAAATTGGACCTAGGGATAGTAGTGTCAACATATTCCTACGCCCTAACACTGAGGGCTAGCATCCATTGCTGGCGCCTTACGCAGAGGTAAGAGACGATACCTACTTATACGACATAGCACTAGGGAGGTATCAAGCACATTTATTTTATGACGCTTTCATTGATTTTTTATAAAATGGGTTTCTCCATATGAACCTATGAAAACATTTAATTGGATGACACTGAAAAATGTTCTATCCTGGGATGACATTTACAAATCTCGTAATGTTCTAAAAACAATAGATCCCGGTTCATCAGTTCAGATAGATGAAGATGAATTATTTGATGATATTGTGCACCTGAACAACTTGCAAACTTGAAGAATGGAAAAGCACTAATATTGAAGTAGATACAAAATGGGGTGACATTTTAAATGCACTTAAAAATGCATTTGTTAAGTTTAAAAACACAGAGGTTATCTACCAGGCACAAATGCTGCTGTAGAAAGAATTTTTTCAATTATGAACAGTCTGTGGACTGACGAGAAGAAAGTGTCATAACTGAAACTGTAGAAGCTATTATCATTGTTAAGACTCATTTTCAAGATCTCGGTTGTAAAGAGTTATAAAATAGGTTATTGAATAATCCTGGACTTTTGCAGGAGATAAAATCATCTGTAAAATACAAGGTCAAGAACAATGTTTCTGATGTTGAAGGAGCTAGTTCATGTTTAACAGATTAATTTTAGAAGGTCTACATGCTTATAAGTGTGCAGTAAATATAATTGTTTGTATTATTAAAACTAAAATTTCATTCATAAAATTAATTTCGACTCAGTGCAGTTTCACTTAAATAATAAGACATGCGTTTAAAGAATAAAATAAATAAGTTGCCTAATATTGAACTGAAACTGTAAGAATTAGAAGGAACGCTTGCGTTCTTTGTTATTCAAGTGTCCTGCTTTGTCCAGCTTTTAAAAGCAAATTTTGTAAAATGTCCTGTTTTGTAAATGTACAAATCTGGTTACCCTTGTTTAATAGAAATGAGAAACTTATCTAAATTATTTAAATGGCAGCCATACTGTATATAAATTCAGACACTCTTGAAATGTGGCGTACTGTAACACTACTTGTGTGCATATTTTGGTGGTAATCGGTTTATTAGTCCTGGACGTATGACATAAAAGCCCAGTTTTCTCATTTGGTGCTATCTTCATTACTGGAGAACCAAACGTTTATGTATGGACATATTCTATGATTGCCATAGATACAGCTACATGTTAAAGTCGGTTGAAATAGTTTGGAACGTATGGCATACTAACCTATAATAATTACATACCTGTTATTTTGAGAAGTACATGAATACCTCAAATCATAGAAAATAAGATGGACTACGAAAGTTTAACTTGTCACCTAAATTTAGTGTGTATCAGTTAAATGATTTCCTGAGAAACGACACTAAAGTTAGATTTTTGTGTTTTGCTAGCTTCCAAAAAGGCGGACAAATGTCCATGTATTAACTCATTTGATACTTGTATATATATTGCCATCATTAAGTTGAGTGAGTGAATGAGTGAGTGTAGAAATTTGTGCGGCTCTAAACATCGAGGTCTCGAGAGCCTATGAGAGTGAAGCGAGGTGAGTATGGAGCAGCGCTGGAATGAAAGAGCGAAGGGAAACGGGAGATTCCCGAGAAAACCCGGGAATCAACGACATCGTCCTGCACGATTCCAAAATGCGAAGATCCGGAGTGACTCGGCCGGGGATTGAAACCAGATCGCCTTGATGGGAGGTGAGCAGGCTAACCGCCCAGCCACCATGCCTCCTGTTAAGTTGAAATTGGTTACGTGGTTTCGTAGATAGAGTATTCAATTATAAAATGCCTATATGGCCGCTATTTTGAAAATAAGTGTATTTCACTTTTAAACCATTCCAGTTTACATGGTCTACTGTAATATTACTGGTTTGCCAAATTTTGAAGAAATCGGATAATTGTTTCCCAAGATATGACAATACTTAATTTATCCCTGCGGCACAATCCTACAAAATTGTGGACAGAAGAGGCTCTGGGAAGGCTCATTTGATGGTTATAATAGATAACTGCCAGTTCACAAAGTTAACATGAAATTTATTACATGGCTTTGTTGATTTCATATTAGTCTAAAATTTGTAGCAGTAAAATTTTTTAAAATAATCTATTGACCAACTAAAACATATTAGTTTACATTACTTACCGTAGTATTACTTGAGTGCCAAATTTGGTAGGAATTAGTTCACTGTTCCCTGAGATATTATATTAACAATTCATTTTTCATGTGGCGAAATCTTACAAAATGCTGGCAAAAAAAGCTATGTAATAACTCATTTGATACTTGTATAATATACTTTCGGGATAAAAAGTTTCGTTGAAATTGCTCAAATGGTAGGCCTATGGTAGATATCGAAAATAAACCAAAAGTATTTATGGGGCCCAAATTTTGAAAATACGTGCTTCATATATTTTAATTACTTGTAGGAATGTGGCCTGCAATTATTTTACTTCTATGCCAAATTTGGGACAAATCGGTCGTGAAGTTAGCGAGATACAGTTTAAAAGAATAATTTTTTTACGTTGTGTTATCTTCCTAAATGGTGGATTAATATCACTTTCTTAATTCAGTGCTTATATTACGCACTGACAACATTTGAAATTTGGTTTAAATTTGTAAATGGTTCCTGAGATGTAACATAAAAGCTTTATTTTTTAATTTGCACTATTTTTCAAAATTGTTGAATACTAACATTATTGAATTACAAATTTAATGATTACATTTACGTACCAAATTTGGTTTAAATTGCTTTAATAGTTCGTGAGATACACTAGAAAATCTTTATTTTTCAATTTGCACTATCTTCGAAAAGGGTGGGACAATACCATTATCGGTTTCTAAATTCTGTACTTATATTATGTACTGCCAATGAATTAAATTTGGTTTAAATACGTTAAATTGTTATAGAGATATGAAATAATGCCTTCAATTTCAAAATTACCACAATCTTTTAAATAAGTACCTGGCATGGTCGAAAACGATAAAAAGTCCAGTGCCCTTAATAAAAAAAAATATGTGTACCTAGTTTGGTGAAATTCNGGGGGGGGGGGGTCATACATTCCAGACAGACATTCGGGGTATTGCGTAAGCCTATCTTCTCTTCGGAAAGTAGGCTAATAAAGAAAGGGACATCATAAATAACAGTTCCTGCCTACTTTTTGAGATAATGTTTTGGCGGAATGATGCATTCCTTAGCATGATGCCGGACGATGCCACTGGTCGGCGAGTTTTCTCGGATATCTCCCGTTTCCCCCACACCTGCAATCCGGCGCTGCTTCATTCTCACTACATTTCACCCTCATCGGCTCTCAAGACCTCGCTGTTAAGGCAGCCCAAATCTCTCAACTCCATTAGCATATCTTAAGACCAACTTAGATATGATAATTTCGGTGTAATACACAGCTGGACAGTAATGCATCACTATGATAAAATATTTACTTACAAAGTTAGTGCAAAATATTATCTAAGATTGTCGTTTCATAGTTTTTCTATATTCGTTACCAGAAACCTGTAGAATTTTATCACTGTGTTTAATGTATATTTATGAAACAGACCCTCTCAACTTATCTGTACATATGCATTCGAAATTTTAGCCTACTTTCTGAAGTAAAGGTAGGTTTATGCAATCACCTGAATATCTGCCTGGATTGTATGTCCTCCTCTAATAACTTTAAATCCCAAAAACGGGATTTAACCGAACTACGTCCTTGTATAGCATTAAGTAAGGACAGTAAACTTTTAAAGTTTTGAATCAATCTAAGTACTTATTTTAAAAATGGCGTATATTTTAAACTTTGTGTTACAGTGTTAAATCTCGGAAACCATTTAAGCGATATTACCCAAATTTTATACGTTAGCAGTATGTGATATAGGCATTGAATTTAGAAGGCGTTAATATAATTAGCTTGCCATTTTGTAAGATTGTGAAAGTTTAACGAAACACTTTTTCGTTATATTTATATTAATTGTCTCGTCATAATCGTCCGTGAAAACAGTACCCATTGATGCAGCAGGGGGTATGGCGACATCACTTGCTGGCTCCCAGTAGACGAACCGTTGTAAATCTTGATGTGTTCCTTCATTATATCACTTTGCATAAACTGCATGTGATCATTTTCGTAATACTTCACCAGGAGTCAATCTGCAGGAGTCAGACAGCAAGGGTCAGTCTGCATAAGTCAGTCTGCAGGAGTCAGTCACCAGGAGTCAGTCGACAGGAGTCAGTCGGTAGGAATCAGTCGGCAGGAGTCAGTCGGCAGGAGTCAGCACTAAGTCAGCACTTTGCAGGAGTCAAGTATACGAATTATGTATACTTCAAAAATATGCAAACCACTGACGATGTGAAATCGATTATGTCGTGTACAACTGCATGCATATCTTCAAAATCTGCTGAAAATTACACGTAAAACAATGTCGTTACTGTGCCAAGACTTTCAGTGAAAGTTGCAATGCGCGGCGACATGAGAAGAGTGATTGTTTGAAAAACCTTTCTCATGCTATTCTTAGTTGATATAAATTTTCCAGACAGTTCACTCGAAGTGATTACTTTAATAAATACATCAAGGCCGACAAATGTAGTGTTATTTCGCCCACTGAGAAGCACCACGTGTTGACATCGTTTCAACCTGTTAATACACTGCATACTATGTCGCAGACGTCGAGGGAACTTACATGATGAAGCACTACGACAATGGGTCCATGCAGTCTATGCAAGGCGACACATGGAAGGAATATCTGCAAGGGTTCGTCTACTGTGAGCCAGCGCGTGATGTCGTCAATACTTCTTGCTAAATCGATGGGTACTGATTCCACAGACGATTATGACGAGACACTTAATACTAATGACGGAGTGAGAGCTCTACGTTACATGGTATATTCTGTTTGTGCGGAATGTACACTTGCAAGTTTTTGGTGTGAAATCGACGAACTTCAAAATAAAGGATCGTCGGCTCTAAATACTGGCGATGACCATGCGACTCCTGCAAAGAAAAGCAAACTTCATATTGAGTACGAAACAGGATGTGAAGACAATCGTGATGACAGCTCTAATGATAATGACGTTGACGACAATGTTGATGAAGTACCTTATAAGAAGAATGATGGTTCTCCCGACATTCCCACACATTTCTCCAACGAGTTTCCTGCGAAAAGTGGCGCGAAGAGGGCAGAAGGCGTAAAGAACTCTCGTTGTATTTTTCCCCGAACGAACTTGTTTATAGACTCATGCATTCGATTGGCCTGCAAAAACGCGAGGATTTCTCACACGTTGTAGAGCTATCTTCAATGGCCGATGAACTGGAGGATCAAGGTTACGTCAAATGAGACTGTTGGTTACTGTCCATGATCTGCAAACATCTGAGATATGTAAAGACATCGAATTTGCAAAATAATTATAATGATAGAATATATAAAACAAGTGAATAAATTACATTTTTGTATGCATCGTTATGTATGTTGAATTTCTTAACAGTTCCTTCTGCTTCTTTGAAATCATTATTAATTCAGTGGTGTATACAATCGATTGCGAGAGTCTATTTTAGATAACATTTATGCGATCGTGTGCAAGAGGAGTGCTATGGTTAAATCTGAAGTGTTTATGCCTTATTGTATGTCAATTGGTGGGGTTATCAGTCCTGCTAGAATTCCTGTATCGCTAATTCAGACATAGAGTGGCGAACACTGAATATTCCAATTAATATACCTAAGTATATTCATCTTTTTAATTGCGTTTCTCGATGTTGTTCATTACAGAATAAAATTAGTTTTTAAAATAATAGGTTGTGTTTTATTTATATTTTAATCCATTGACAACAGAGCTACCTGCTTTTAAATTAAAATAAATAAAAATAAAAATATAGTTATGTTGAAAATAAAACAAAAATTAAATAAGACAATGCATGTACTTCATGGGTATAATGCATGTACTTCATGGGTATGGATTCCATCGCTATGCAGTGCAGGTCGATATCACTCTGCCCGAAAGTGAATTATCCCTGGTGTTTGATGCCGGAAACATATGTTATCGGCACGCTCTAATACTAAAAATAAAGGAATATTATATGTGTTATGGTGAGGAAGGGCCTGGAAGGGAGTCGACTAAATAGCCTATAAACATATATGAGAATTGGTATTTTCTTCGTGCCTGGAGCTTAGTAGATCCACCTGCTATCGAATCTCGGACCTTATGCCCGTAATTCTTTAAATAATTTTCTTTAAAATTATTTTTTTTTTTTTGGAATTTTAAAGATTTTTTGGGAATGGTTTGTGGATGAAGGTTATCTAAGGTCATAGGCATGGCTCAAGAACATGGGTGAAAAGTTAAGGTCAAGGTTACCTACATACAACGTGGTGGTCGAGTAATGTTAGTACATGGTGGTTGAGTAATGTTAGTACATGGTGTCCAATTAGCTCCAGTTTATATATCCTGTATCCCTCTGTGCTCCAACAACCAAATAAAAAAAAATTCAAATTTTAGTTTATATTTTTGGAAATTATTTATAAATTTTAGGAAAATTTTAAATTTTTAGGATGTTTTGGGAGAATTTTGCGACTTTTTGGGTTCAATGTCAACTAAGGCCAAGGTAATGAGGCTACGGTGATGGGCATGAGGTCAAGGTCACCCAGATCCAACATGGCAGTCGAGTGATGTCACAACATGACGGTCAGCTGTTCGGCTTTGGCTCCTTTTCCATAAACCTTCTGTGCTAAAATATTTGACATTTTAAAATTTTTGATTTCTTTAAATTAATATTTTTAATTCTTTTTTATAAATTAATTTTTTTTAAACATTTTTTTAGATTTTTAAAAATAATTTTGCATTTTTTTTGTGTTCAAGTTTATTTAAGATTATGGGCATGGAGTCAAGGTCATGGCCGCGATATCAAGGTCAAGATGCCAGACATCCAACATGGCGGTCGAGTGACGTCACAACACGGCAGCCGCCAATAGCTGCCTTCGCCTGTGACGTCATCGCAGGCGAGCCCTCCATCCACCCCCCGGACTCATTGTCCCCAGATACTACTCCTCATACACCGCAACACAATAAGGGTCCCTTTTCGCAGTATTTACAGTCTTTCTAGCATAGTTGATGTTGCTGTAGCAAGTTTATTTGCCTTCACTAATCAAGGGTACGAATCTCGTCCAGGGCACGAGTATTTCAAAATGTAGGACAACAAGTAATTATCTCAGAAGAGTTTATAACCCCCAAAATATAGAGATTGCCTAGGATAAAATTGTTTCATTAAAAGAAGACGACCTATGAACACTGGAAATCTCCATAATCATGGTCCTGACATATCGTACATGACTGATGTTTTTTTGACAAGCTGCCGCCAAGCAAAGTCACGATCAGACGCCTAAGAACACAACAGGGAAGCCGCACGCTTGTGAGTCACGATCAGACGCCTAAGAACACAACAGGGAAGCCGCACGCTTGTGAGTCACGATCAGACGCCTAAGAACACAACAGGGAAGCCGCACGCTTGTGAGTCACGATCAGACGCCTAAGAACACAACAGGGAAGCCGCACGCTTGTGAGTCACGATCAGACGCCTAAGAACACAACAGGGAAGCCGCACGCTTGTGAGTCACGATCAGACGCCTAAGAACACAACAGGGAAGCCGCACGCTTGTGAGTCACGATCAGACGCCTAAGAACACAACAGGGAAGCCGCACGCTTGTGAGTCACGATCAGACGCCTAAGAACACAACAGGGAAGCCGCACGCTTGTGAGTCACGATCAGACGCCTAAGAACACAACAGGGAAGCCGCACGCTTGTGAGTCACGATCAGACGCCTAAGAACACAACAGGGAAGCCGCACGCTTGTGAGTCACGATCAGACGCCTAAGAACACAACAGGGAAGCCGCACGCTTGTGAGTCACGATCAGACGCCTAAGAACACAACAGGGAAGCCGCACGCTTGTGAGTCACGATCAGACGCCTAAGAACACAACAGGGAAGCCGCACGCTTGTGAGTCACGATCAGACGCCTAAGAACACAACAGGGAAGCCGCACGCTTGTGAGTGTGCCCACGGCCGATGTTGCGCAACTTGAAGGCAACATCTTCGATGCCCAGCGGCATGTTTCCCATTTACGAAGCATGTCGTGAACCACTAATCGTTTAATGAACATGCGCTCTCCAATAACTTGATTGAACACCTCGCAAACTATCCATGAAGTTTACGAAAAATTACGTTCATGCTCAAAGAATACCTTCTGGGTGACTGGTTTTTTTGGTGAGTTGGTAATCTATTTGTACCTTGGTATGTTTGTGTGATTGAGATAGCTGCGATATTTGCCATTGTAACATTGGTTGGTATAACAAAAAGTTACTGATAAAACTAATGAGCCTAATTTACTCTACATGGATACAAATAGTTGTTAATGAATTTCTTATAATATTAGGTGGTAGGCAGGCCTCGTAGTCTCCGCGACAACAATATCATTATTGGTGAAATCAGAAACATATGCAACAGTAGTGAGAATTTCAAATACATACGTGCCTTAACCGGGACTCGAACCCGGGATACCTCGCACCATATACTAGCGTGCATTCAACTGCATTACGGAGGTTGGATTCGGAGCACAAACTTCCGATATAATCAGTCTAAAGTTTTGAATGATAGGATTTACTAACCTGAAATACATAAAGTGCCGTCATTTTAAAATTAATGTTTGAGACATATGAAACATGTAAGTTAACACGAACTACCGTAGCGCTACTTGCATAAAGAATTTGGGGGAAATCGGTTCATTGTTTCCCGATATATGTCATAAACACTTTATTTTTTATGTGAGGCTATCTTACAATACGCCACGGAAATGAGGCTATCTTACAATACGGCCCGGAAATTAGGCTATCTTACAATATGGCATGGAAATGAGGCTATCTTACAATACAGCGCGGAAATGAGACTATCTTACAATACGGCATGGAAATGAGGCTATCTTACAATACGGCACGGAAATGAGGCTCTGTACAGGTAGACTTGGCTGCTGTAACAGCCACTGCCAACATATAAATTTCAGTAGAAATTATTTTCTCAGTTTCGTAGTAAAGTAAAATATCTTTATAGCCACCATTTTGAAAATAAATGCCTGACCCTCTTATAAAATATACAATTTCATGGCCTTCCCTAGTGCTACTTGTTCACCAAATATTATAGGTATCAGTCTTTTATTCGTGTGGAGCTATCTTAGAAATTGGCGGATATATATGTGGCTGTGTGTTGTCATATACGATGCTCGTAATATATACTTTCAGCATACGGAATTTGGTCTAAAGTGGTAGAATGGTATGGCAGATATACCAAACGATCTTAAAATATTTGTGTGGCCACCATTTTGAAAAATAAGTGTCTGATCAATTTAAATCACATATTTTTATGTTACATACCATAGCATAACTTACTTGCCAAATTTGGCGAGAATTGGTTGAGTAGTTTTCGAGATATATTTTTAATAATTTTTGTAAGTGGTGCTATCTCACTAAATGGAAGATTGAAAACAATATCGATTACTAAATTCAATGCTTACGAGTTGCACTGTCAACATAAAAACTTTAGTTTGAATATGTTGAATGATTAGCGATATATGACAATTCACCAAAAAGTTTTAATGTTCGCCATTTTGAAAGTAAGCGCCCTGCGTGTTCGAAAACTATATACGCCAGATGTCCTTTCTAAGTACTATAGGTGTAGCAAGTTTGGTGAAATCTGATTCACGCGTTCAAATTTTTGTTTGGGATGGGGACACACACCCACTCTCACACATGCACACGCACACACATACAGGAAAAGCATGGATATTGCTTGTGTATACTATGCTTGAACATGACTTGAGGCTGAGTGGTATTACGACATAAGACGGGTTTGTATTTATCACACATACAATAATTTAAAACATCTGACTGGGTGGTGTAGTATTAGTAAATGGTTATTAAATACAGGCTGTAGGTTTGTGTTCTCTGCGACTCTATTGGGCATTACCTGCACATGGGCAACGCTTTACTGCAGGTTTGTCTTTATCTCCAACTTAAGAAAACATTCATTCGTCTTTTCATTGTATCCGCTATGTACATGGCGTCACAAGCGGTTACTGCACAGTAAGTTATGGTAAACACTGAAATAACCGGGACTCACTACAACTTTGCAGACGGCACAAATAACAAGTCACGAGTTTCGAAGCGCTGCCTCGTTTCTAATTTTATTCGTGAATTTTTCCCACCATTATTTCGGAGAGCGTATTTTTCTCGCATACTCCATATTCACACGTCTGGAACCTCTTAATGTGGAAGCGCAAAGACTACGAAACAAATTGTCGTTGGCAGGAAAAAAAAAGAGAAGTGGTTGGTTCCTGCGGCAAGAAATTCCGTAGGCTCCATTTGTTATGACAAACAGCGGCAAGGTAAGGCTGGATAATGAATCGCGCAGCGCTGCCTTGTGGAATGCACGGGTTTCCTCCGCATGGCGAGAGTCGTTTAAACTCGATATTTAAAACGTCTGAAAATATACGAAGATAATTAACTAAGTTATTATTTAAGAATTCAATATGATGACTTGTTGGCTCTAGTGAAGACTTGCGATGGAAAATATCTTATTTAACAGCATACGGTCAACTTACCCGCCCAAGTCAAGCATGCTGCTCAGATATCAGTATCTTTGTATATGTGTGATTTTTATTTCTTAATGATTTTTGAGTTGCTGTTGGTTGTATGTTTACCACTGGCAGTTGTGGAATGAAAGATTGTCTAAACTATTTGATTTACACACAAACCGAACAATTACTCTTGTGCATCTTTTACCGCAAAAGTAATTTTTTTTTGTCTGGTAGGTGGTTACCTGAGGCGTTTGCAGACATTGTTACCATCAAGTCAGGCGTGGTTCTAAGTGGCACCCTGATAAGCATAACTACGTAAAATATTTTTCAAAAATCTCGACTGATATGCACTTTCATGACATTCCGACGTACCAAATATAGAATACGTCATAATCATTTGTTGTATTACAAGAACAAGTTCTGACCACTTATTGATGTTCAGCTATTGTAATAGAACACTAAAGCTCTGCTGAAATTGATTTTAACTAGTGAGCGATTCAAGAAACCGCTACAATTATTTGGGGTAACGTTGCACCAACCAGGGAAGTTATCTACCACCTGCCTTACAAAACTGCAAATGAAAGCTTCCAGGTTCCCTCACATCACTGAGGCATAATTGTTGACTGGTTCAATGTAGATACGTAAACCACTCGTGTATCATTCTTAGTAATTTCACATCGTTCGAATATAAGGGTCAGCGTACATATGGCGCATTTCTTATGCCATAGTTTTATATCAATCCTTATATTCGAAAAAAAAAATGGTTTAATGGGCCCAGAGAATTAACTTATTTCAAAGTTATATATCTCTTTCAACATTTCGTGAGTATTACGTACAAAAGCACATGGATACTGTAGGAATTTCTAATTTTAATGCCAGTACTTTAGGCTGAAGGAATGTTATGGAAGTTTTTATTGGTCACGACTCAAGAACCGAACAGCATCTGTAATAAAAATTTTTTGAACAATTCATATTTAATTTTGTAATTTTGCACACTTAATTTAAAAAAATTAAATTTTTTTGAAGAATGACGTAATTATTAGGGAACGAATACTTTTGCAAATATTAATATATTACTAAAAAAAAAGTATTACTGTAATTCATTAAAAATCAATATTCAGTCTGAAAAAATGTCCATTAACACTTCTGAAAAATTTGTTTTATAGATGTTAACAAAGATTTTGTAAACAATTACCAGTATCTTAGAATTGGCACAGCTTATCATTTTCAATTTCCTTAGCTAGTTTTTAATTCGTAATGATTTAACTGACTAACATGAGCAAAATAAGCACAGAAAATGTCTACTTAAAACAATTAAAAATAGGGGAATGGAGGGAGGGATAATAACTTTAAGCGAAAATGGCTGCAATTATACTTTTCCTTTTGTAAAATTCCGGGAATTTTTTTGCAGGAATATGAAATACAGCATTTTAATTACCAAGAGTTTTTTTCTTTCATTTTTTGCTTAATATATTGCAATGTGTTATAAATTAATAGTGAAAATAATATAAAAAGATAATTTCAACCATGGGTTGGGTAAAATGATACAATTTGTAAATGAAATGGGAACATGAAAAATTATGATTATTGCTTGAAATATATGTTTAAAATAAGTATAACCGAAACATAACGGTAAAATTGAATTAAAGTATTTACAATAAACAATGTGTATTGTGTCAAAAAATTATTAATAATAACTCTTTCAAATGAAAAATATTGATTTCGTACAACACGAAACACTATCACCAATAAAATATTTTGATAAGATTTTCGAAATTAAAATATTGGAAAAAATTAGAAATGAAATTAGCATTATGGCTGAATACTAACGTTAACTCTTAGCAAGAAGTTACTGATATAACTTATAAGCCTACTTTCCTCAAAATAGAGGCAATTAATTTTTAAATAACTTGTTCAAACCTGAGGTAGTTGATAGGACTCAACTTCTATTTTAAAGCAAAAACTTTATAAATGAAACCAAAAACGTATGCAACAGTAGTGAGACAATTAAAAATACGCACATGCCTTACCCGGGACTTGAACAAAGAAAACCTCGCACAATAAGCTATCGAGCAATGCATTGCATTATGGATGTCAGATTCGGAAAACCAACTTCGGATTTAGTCAGTCTAATGTTTCCAATTATACGGTTTACTAACATAAAATATTTAAATTGCCGTCATTTTGAAAATAAGTGACTGATCCACTTAAAACATGTAAGTTTATATGCCCTACCGTAGCGCTACGTGTGTGAATAATTAGGTATAAATCGGTTGATTGGTCCTTGAGATACGTTATAATAAACTTAATTTTATTATTTAATGCTATAGTAAAAATTGCAAAAAAAAAAAAAAATTGAGACCTTAAGAACTATGCTTCTAATGTATAATGTGTATATCAAATTTTTTGTTGAATTTAGTAACATTTTTAAATATATGTGGCAAACTTACATGACTAATTATAATGCTGCCATTTTGAACATAGTTGACTGACCCATTTAAATCATGAAAATGTACATGGCCTTCTGTAGCATTTATGGTGTTCACAAATTGGTACAAATTAGTTGAAATTTCCAGTGTAACATTTGGTCGAGCTTCTTAGATATAGCACACAAAACTTAAATGATTTTATCGCTGCTATTCTGAAAATAAGTGTCATTATTAAAAAATCAATATATTAATATGGCCTACCATGATATATCTTCGCCAAATTTTGTAAGAATGGGTTGAGTGTTTCCCGAGATACGAGATTAAAATTTATGTTTAGTGGTAGGGATATCATACAAAATGGCAGACAAATGAGGCTCTGCATATACATATTTGAAGGTTGTAATAGGCGCTGCCAACATACAAACTTAAGTTGAAATTGGTTTCATTTATCAAATATACTGTAATAAAGTATTTATGTAGCCACCATTTTAAAATAAGTGCTTGACCTACTTAAAACATACCAGTTTACACCACCTGCTGCAGTACTATTTGTTTGCCAAATTTGGTAGGAATTTGTCAATTGTTTTCCAAGATATGACATAAAACTTTATTTATTCTCACGTTGCTATCTAACAAGGTGGAGGACAAAAGATGTTTCATGTAGATACAGTTGATAGTTGCAATGCATAACTGCCAGCTTAAAAAGATAAGTTTGAAATTATTGAATGGTTTCCACAATATAGCATTCAATGCTAAAATAACTAAATGTCCACCATTTTGAAATAAATGTTTGACATATTTATAACATGCAATTTTACATCCTACATCGCAGTACTACTTGTTTGCCAAATTTGATAGGAATTTGTCAATTGTTTCTCGAGATATGACATAAAAACATTATTCATTCGAATGGCGCTATCTTACAAAATGGCTGAGATATGGCATATAAACTTTATTTATTCGTATAGCGCTGTCTTCTAAAATGGCCGAAAAAAATGGTCGTGTGTTTGTTTATACCATGCTGCTAACTAATACTTTTAGTATACAAAATTTTTGTTCACTTTTCACAACGCATTACGTGCTGCAATGGCGTCGTTAGCCCTCTCTCGATACCCATCCATTCCGTCTGTATCAGTTAATTATGGCCTCACATAAATTACGCTCATATCTTCTTTAGAATCTGCGGAGGTAATTTTTAGTCTACTTTCCGAAGAAAAGAAAGGCTTATGACATTACTTTCCCGTCGGTTACAATGTGTGTTTATATGAGCGCGTGTGAGTCCCCCTTTTTTGAACTCGTAAACCGAATTTCACCAAACTCGTTACACATTTAGTAGTAATAAGTAAGGACCATGTTTTTTACAGTTTTTGATCACGCCGGGCACTTACTTTCAACATGGCGGCCATTTTAATATTTCGGGTAATATGTCATATCTCGGAAACTAATCAACCGATTTAAACCAAATTTTATATGCTGACCGAACAAGGTGTAGGCATTGAGTTCACCTGTGAATATTGTTGTTGGTCCACCATTTTGGAACATAGTACCACATGAGAAATAAAGCTTTTATATTACATCTCGAAAACTACTTAACCAATTTTTGCCAAATTTGGCATGTAAGAAACACTATGATAGGCGAGGTAAATATTAGTAGCTGAACTTAATTAAGCACATATTTTAAAAATAGCGGCCATGCAAATGTTTTTTATTCGATTCGTATAACTACCATACCATTTGACGAATTTGAACCAAATTTTGTATGCTGACAGTATTTATCACAAGCACCATATAAGCCAAACAACACCACTTTGGTCAGCCATTTTGTAAGATAGTGCTTAATGAATAATGAAGTTTTTGTGTACTATCTCGGGAAACGATTTACAGATTCCTACGAAATTTGGCAAACAAGCAGTACTAAGGCAGTTGATAAGTAAAAATATGTTTCAAATATTTCAAACACTTATTTTCAAAATGGCGGTCATCTTGCTATTGTATCGTAGTATATCTTCGAAACCAGTTAATCAATTCCAACTTAACTTTGTACATTGGGAGTATACATAACAGACTTCAAACGTGACTACACGGAGCCTCTTTCGTCCTCTATTTTGTAAAAAAAGTGCCACATAAATAAAAAAATGTTTTCCTTGAGTCTTGACTAATTCCTACTTAATATGTCTAACAAGTAGTACTGCGGTAGGTAACGTTAATTTACATTTTCGAAAGGGCAGCCAAATAAACATTTTAGCTTATAATTTTTATCTGTAGTAGATTTTAAATTAAATTTATATGCTGACAGTTTCAGTTATATCTATAAAAAATTTCTATGCAAAGGTTTATTTCTCCGCCATTTTAAAATATAGCCCCAGAAGAAAAAATAAGGTTTTAATGCCGTATCTCGGGAAACTATCAACCGATTTCTTTCCTATTTGGCGAAGAAGTTGTACTGGGGTAGACTATATTAATTTTTTAAGTCTCTTATTTTCTGAATGGGGCCTATACAAACATTTTAGCTAAGTGTGCTGTATCTACAAAACTATGAAGCAGATTCAAATTTAACTTTGTATATTGCATCCGAAATTACATAACCTTTTTGTCTTCCATTTATGAAGATTGACACATGAACAATGCATTTTTGAAGCTATAAATATAAAGGATCAATCAACCGATTCATACCAAAATTTTACTCAAGTATTGCTACAGTAGGGTATCTAAATTAACGTATGTTATGTGCAGCAGGCATATTTTAATGGGGTTCATATAAATAATCTAGATTAATTGGTTATATCTATGACATGTTTCAACCAAATTAAACCAAATTTTGTATGCAAAAAATATTAATTTGAAGCATCATTTATGCTTACAGAGATTCCCTTTTGCCAGATTTTTTGCAAAATAGTATCAGGTGAGTAAAATTAACATTTTACAATATATCCGGATTAATTCAACTAATTTCCACAAAATTTTGCATACCGACAGAAGGCCATCTAAAATTACATGATTTAAGTGGGGTTAGGCACTGATTTTAAAAATGGCGGACATATAAATATTTTGATATGTTTGGTATATCTATTTAACAATTTTACCAAATTCAACAAACCTTTCTATGCTGAAGTATATCTATTTTACCATTTAACCAAATTCAATTAAACCTTTTATGCTAACAGTATCTATTAGACTCATAATATAAAGAACATTTTTTTAGGTAGTTTTGTAAGATAGCACTGATTAAGAAAATAAGGTTTTTATGCTTTAACTCGGGTACCAATCAACCGAATTCCACCAATTTTTTTTGCACAAGTAGCGTTGTGGTAGGCCATGTAAACATATGTGTTTTCGTTGCCCAGACACTTATTTTCAAAATGATGCCTGTGTAAATATTTCAGGTTAGTGAACCCTATCATTCAAAAAATTAGACTGATTACATCCGAAGTTGATGCTCCGAATCCTTCTCCGTGTTGCATTGATTGCAAGCCAGCTTAATTTAGCGAGTTTTTCTGAATTCGAATCCCGGGAAATTACTCCTGTATAATTGTCTTGGTACTGTTTCACATGTTTTTAGTTTCATCTCTAATGATATTGCTGTCAAATAGATGTCAACGCCTACTTAACATCTAAGCTTATAAGAACTTCACTAAAATGTATTCGCACCCATGTAGAGGAAAGTAGACTCATTAGTTATCAGTGACTTGTTGTATCTAACGGGATCGTTCTATCCCTTAGATAAGCCTCTACGACATTTGTACTATGTGGGGCTTTGTGGGTCGAGTCAAACCCGTCTTGGTTCACCACCTACCTAGAATGGAGAGGAGAGATTTGGGCGGCTCTTAACATCGAAGTCTTGAGAGCCGATGAGATTGAAGCGAAGTGAGTATGGAGCAGCGCCGGAATGCAAGGGCGTGGGAAACGCCAACCATCAGCTCGTCCAGCATGTTTCCCACGTGCGAAAATCCAGGAACCGAACCCGGTTCACCTTGGTGGGAGGCGAGCGCTGTAGCCTACCTGGAGGAGATTAGCGCGTTTGAGGCCGAGAAGCGACAGAGCGATAGGGCTAAACTGCCACGCTTATTAAGTTCGCCATCGCCACTACGGGCAAGGCTCTGTACTGGCGTCTAGTGTTCTCGTTGTGCTGCGTGCACGTATGTGATTTGAAGAGGTCACCCTGTACCATGTTATTGTTGGATAGTCTGAAGCAACGTTCAGTGCATCCCCCTAGAGTACATGTGTATGTTTGCAACGTGCATATAAAGAGTTACAGCGCTTTGAAGAAGGTGTTTCAAATATGCATAGTGTCGTGAACGTGTTCGACACGCATACTCTAAAGTGCGTGTTCTTTTTGTAGTTCAACAAATTGAACGCACGTTTTATCATTTCGTAAAAACCCCGGATTTCATACACTCTGCACTGAAGTTTGAGAACCAGGGAGGTGGGGCTTGCCCTCATATGCACTGGCGCCAAGATATCAAGCATTTCCCATTAATCATCTCGTAGCAGTTGTCTTGTTGACATCGAGACAGCATGATATGTCTGAGTGGAGAGTAGAAGAGTGGCAGGCAATCTTGCGTTACAGTTGTCATCAGGATCTAATTGTGGATCGGTGTTTCAACAAGATGTCTACAGTGCTCGGAGAATACCGTTTGCGTCGTAACAAATCCTCAGGTTGTTCAAAGAGTTCCAAAGAGCGAATTTCATCGGAAAGGCGAAACTCGCTACACCGAAAAAAAGTTGGATTGAATCAAACAAAATTAGTTTGGCGCAAGCGTATTGATTGATTGTTGTTGAAACCAAATTATTTTGTTGTGTTTTCTTATTTGGTTGCCCCAAACAAAGGTTTAGTTGGTACAACTAAATATTTGTTTGGCCCTAAGCAATTTAAACACAATTTTGGCTAATTTAAAAAACCGAAACCCGACCAATATTAAAACCTAGACCGTTAGCGCCCGAACGCTACATCCTAGCAAC
The DNA here is from genome assembly GCA_002778355.1 of Clitarchus hookeri. Lineage (NCBI taxonomy): Eukaryota > Metazoa > Arthropoda > Insecta > Phasmatodea > Phasmatidae > Clitarchus > Clitarchus hookeri. The sequence continues at coordinate 316,380 of NQII01001675.1, forward strand.
TTCAGCTATGGCGACTATTGATAACATAGTATATTTTTTACGTACATACATTAAAACACTGCGCAACGTCGTAAATAAATATTTTAAGTTTTCAAGCTTTACTTTTTAGTTTCCTACTGAACTTGTTCTTCTAGGATGTTTATAAAATATATTAGGCAAAATAAATACACTTCCGAAACCTTTTTCTTTCGTAAATGTCACAAAAAATACAAACAAATTCTTGAGCTTTATTTTCGAACGAAGTCAATTAAATATCCAAACAAATATTTATAGTTTATTCAAACTAAATATATTTTACAGTTTAATTTCTTTTGGCCCGACATAGAGGTTTTGTTAATTAAAACATGTATTTTGCTAGACGAACAAAATTAATTTCGTTGTTTTTCGAGTTCTGTTTACTCAATAAAAGATTTAGTTTGGACAAATAAGTGTGTTTTTTGACGCTATAAAATACATGTATATGCTGGCTGGAACATCTTTTTTGTCAGTATATTGGCAACGATCTCCCTAAGCGACAAGAAAGTATCGAGGCGTTGTTGTGTCGGGGACTCGGCTCTGCGTTGGCGGCCCTCTCTTGGGGCCGTGGTGGTGTAGTGGTCAGACTACTCGCCTACCACCTAGGTGAAACGGGTCCCATTCCCTGCGAGGTTGATCCCGGATTCTCTCAGTTGGAGACCGTGCCGGCTGATGCCGCTAATCGGCGGGTTTTCTCGGGGATATCCTGTCTCCCCTGCCCTTGAATTCTGGCGGTGCTCCATACTCGCCTCGCTTCGCCCTCAATGGCTCCCATGACCTCCATGTTAGGAGTCGCCCAAATCTCTTCATTCCACTCCAAAGCCGTCTTATGCGTTTCGTCACGGGCAAAGCGGTGCTTAGCGATGGCTGATTATAGTGCATTCTCGTTTACTTCCAACTTTTCTGAAGCCCTGCTAATGTTCTACTTCAAATATATTCCTCCGCCTCGTGCAGACAAAGCTTCACTAAGTTTGGAAAATCAAACCAAAGGGACAATGCACCGCATTCTTGCACACTCAATTGAAATTTTTTTGCATAAGAACTATTTCTTACTATGCATTACCAACACACTTATTTTCTAACTTTTTATTCATATCAATTATAAATCAAAAGTAGTGTGACTATCTGCGTTCGGGCATAAGGGGATGAGGTTCCGGCGCCAGCGCCTACCGTCCGCTCTTTCAATCCTGACGGCCGGCGGCCATATCGGATCCAGGTGACCTTCACCTTGAACTTTGACCATAACCGTCGTAACCTTGACCTGAAGAAATCCTAAAATTCACAAAAAATATATAAAAATTAATAACTGTTAAAACATATACATATAATTTTATTTAAAAACTTATTATAAAATTGATTAATAATTATTATTAAAAATATTTTTTAAATACTTACAATTCCGGAAGTTACCCCATCGCGACGACCAGTAGACGACTGACCTCCCCAGGATTCGGGAGGCTCGCTTTTCGAGGGCAGAAAAACGGCGGCCATATTGGTTTTAAGGCGTAGGGTATGTCAAATTGACATTCTGTATTTATTATCGATTTAAAAAATTTGCATGTGTTAATTAAATGTTATTTATTTCTTTTTTATTTGTACCGAAATTATACATAGAGTATTGCGGAAGCATGCAAAAGTCTCTCATTCTGTAGCTAAATTTCCAGTCTCCTCTACTGAAGTATATTACATTATGTCAGAATACGTAAATTATTCATTGTCTCTACTTTTATGTTGGTATGAGTATGCTACTGAGCATTTTTTTTAAATATATGCATTGCAACCAATCCAAGCCCTTCATACAGGTAGCATGCCCAAGTCATCTTATGATCCATGTATGGATCAACCTCTATCAATACTTTTTAGGCATTCTTGGCAATAATTGAAATACCAAAAGTGACTTTAAGACTTGGAATGAACGAGGCTGACAAACAGTCTTATTACCCGTGTTCTTCTTGAACATCAATCTATCAAACTTTTTTTATCTTTCCATCAATATTTCAATCTTTCCATCAATCTTTGAATCTTTATCAATCTTTCCTTCAATCTTTCGCAAAATTTCCATCACTCTTCCAATATTTTGGTAAATTTTTCAATCTTTCCAGCAATATTTTGCAACATTTCCATCAATCTTTCAATCAAACTTTCTATCAAACCCTCACAGTCAATCCGCACCAATCCACACCAATCCAGACCAATCATCCTCACCCATTTTAACTAATCCTCCTACTCACCCATCCACGCCAATCCACACTGATCCAAATAAATCCACTCCAATCTGTACCAATCCGCACCAATCCACACAAATCTCCATCCACACACACCAATCCGCACCAATCCTTCGCACTCCTTTGCAATCACAGCAATCCTCACCAATTTGCACCAAGTTTTCGATCAATCCCAATCCTTTGATCGATTATTCGATCAATACATCGATTTTTCCCCACACATTATTACATTCGTTGGCCAGCTGTCCCAAAATTTGTACATGTTGACAAATTTAATGTTTTGTTTGCAGTCCACTATCAAGGCATTTTTATTAAGTTCTTTTAAATATTCTCTATGCGGATCATTACTTTAATAACGGAGTGCTCACAGCACCACTGTAAAGTTATGAGGAATAAAAGGATACAGTACAAAATAATAAAACACTATTTTTTTTATATTGTGCTTAATTTTGCACACTACAATATGAAAAGAATGTAGTTCATCACATCATGTAATATTTCCCCTATCCTTTAGCACTATCACAGTTTCATATTCATTTTCATCAATGGTTTTACGCAACCCTCTGTCACATTTGCTGCAAAGAGAGACGCGAAGAAGGCAGAAGACGCTGTGAACTCTGTCTACATATTTCCCGATGACCCTAATGAACTTGTGGACAGACTCATACATTTGATTGGCCTGCAAAAACGCGGGGATCTCTCACGCATTGCTGATATATCTTCAATCATCGATGAACAGAAGGATCGGGGTTATATTGCATGATGTGATGAATTGCGTTCTTTTGATATTGTAATGTGCTCAAATAAGCAAAATATTAAAAAAATCAAATAATTGTGTTGATAATTTTTTATTCTTCATAACTGTAAAGTGGTTCTATGAGCACTCGACTATTTAAGCATAGGACAACTTACAGAATATTAATAATGACTTTAAGTATAAAAAATTCATGGATAGTGAACAGTATAAATAACATCAATTCTGACGATATGTACACATTTGGAGACAGTTGGCGAACGAATATAAATTATATACATAAAGGTAGGAAAAAACTGAAGAATTGATTAAAGGATTGATCAAAGGATTGGTTGAGAGTGGTGTGAATTTGTGGGTTGCAGAGGATTGGTGTCGATTGTGTGGATTGGTGCGAATGGTGTGTATTGGTGTGGATTTGTGTGAATGGGTCTCGATTGGAGTGGATGGGTGAGGAGGATGAAGGGTGAGGAGGAGGATGGGTGAGGAGGAGGATTGGTGAGGAGGAGGATTGATGAGGAGGAGGATTGATGAGGAGGCGGATTGTTGAGGAGGCGGATTGGTGAGGAGGAGGATTGGTGAGGAGGAGGATTGGTGAGGAGGAGGATTGTGAGGAGGAGGATTGGTGAGGAGGATGATGGTTGAGGAAGAGGATGGGTGAGGAGGAGGATTGGTGAGGAGGATTGGTGTGGATTGATGGAAAGTTTGATTGAAAGGTTGATGGAAAGATTGATGGAAATGTAGATGGAAAGATTGATCGAAAGAATGATGGAAATATTTATGGAAAGGTTGATGGAAAGTTTGATGGAAATATTGCGAAAAATTGCTGGAGAGATTGCAAAATTGATCGAAATATTAGAAGTGCGATGGAAATATTGTGAAAGATTGATGGATTGAAGTTCAAGAAAAGCAGGGGATATAAGATTGTTTATCGCCCTCCTACATTCCAAGTCTCAAGGGCCTAGCACTATTGGTATTTCAACTAACACCAGGTATGCCTATGAAAGTGTTGGTAGATGCTGATCCATATCATGATTAAAACATGACTTGGCCAGGTGGTTGCAACTCGTATGAAGGGCTTGGATTGGTCACATATACATACAGTATAAAAAATTCTGAGTAGCATATTCATACCCAAATAATAGTCGAGACAATGAATAATTTACATATTCTGACATCATCTAATAATTAGATAACAAGAGAGAACTGGAAGTTTAGTTACTGAATGAGAGACTTTCGCATGTTTCCTCAATACTGTATGTACAATTTCGGTAAAAATAAAAAATAAAAATAAATTTTTAAATTTAAAAAAGAAATTTTTTTAAATCGGATAATAAATCGTTTGGGATTTGATACCCCCTCTGATTATAAACCAACATGGCTACCACTGTTTTGCCCTCGAAAAGCGAGCCTCCCAAACTTGTTGAGGTCAGTCGTCTGATGGTCATCGTGCGGGGAAACCTCCTGTATTGTGTTATTACAATAATTTTTTAATAATAGTTCTTAGTAAATTTTATTATAAATTTCTTAAAAATTATGTATTAATTAATAATATTTTTTTCAGTTTTTATTTTTTTGTAAATATTTTGGGTTTTTTTAAGATCAAGGTGACTGGGGTCAAGGTAAAAGGTCAAGATCACCTGGATCCAACTTGGCCGCCGGCCGACTGGATTGAAAGAGCGGGTGGCCGGCGTCGGACCCCCTTCGCTTTATGCCAGAACGCAGATAATCATACTACTATCAAATAGTATGTTTATAGATAGAATATAAGTAAAAGTTCAACTTAACCTAATATAAGGTACTTTTATGTTGACATAAATTATAAAAAGCTTGTGGTAAATAACATATTTAGGAAACAACCTAAATCATACATGGTGTGATTTTTCAGACGTTTGATTCAGAAAGTGTAAAGTAAACGCGAATAGACTTAAGTCGCCTTTTCCGATGAGATGCGTTGCTTGTATTTCCGCTGGTCTTTCTGCTGAGTATGAGCCGACATCAAAACTTTTGAAGTCACTTTTTATATATTTTTCATTTTTCATAATAAAAATAACTTTTTATCGCTGAAATCGTCAGAACTAGAAGATATATTTTGTTTGGCACAAAAGTAAGCGCTATATCACATCGGAGTAGCAAGATATACTGCCAGGGAATTTTCGTTAACGCCCAAAATGACCGCCAGTCACCGCGGACCCCCACCCGTGCCTCGCACATGCGCCGTGCCACTCAAGGTCACGCTCAAGTCATAATCGTATACCCTATCAAACAAGACCACATTTATTTCAATAGAGCAATTAGTCATGAAATTAGACTGTCAAAATTGATCACCATACTGTTGTAGTCCATCTAAATTTTGTATACTTAAGAAGGTAGTCGCATATTTTCAAAACAACAGCCACGTTAATATTTTAGGTTAGTAAGCCATGTATCCCAAACAGTTTCAACTAACTGTAATATGTAGCAGCATCTATAACAGTCATAGAATGTTCCAATACAGTACTGAAAATAGTACCACATGAGAAACTGGAGCTTTAGTGTGATAAGTCTGGGACCAACCAACCGATTCCCACTGAACTTTGCACGTAAGTAGTGCTATAGGAGACCATGTCTTAAATGTATCTGACTTTATTTACAATATGACAGTCATATATATCATTTAGATAAGTTTTTCATATCTATTAAACCATTTAAACGCTTTCAATTAAACTTAGTATGCTGAGAGTAGCCTTTGGAAGCATAACTTATGCTTTTAGAGATCATCTTTTGCGGAATTTTTGTAAGATAGTGCCAGGTGAGAAAATGTGACATTTATGACATATCGCGGCAACGAATCATGAATTCCCACCAGATTTTGCACACACGTGGTACTACAGCGGACCATGAAACTAGCATGATGTAAGTGGGTAACATGTGCCTTATCGATTTAAGTTTTATATATGAACATGGCCTACAATAGTATTACATATATGTCATATTTGACACCAATCGGCTGTGTTTTTACCTAGATACTACGAAAAAGTTGTGTGGTTAAATTTGCACTATTTTCTAAATTAGTTGATTAGTACTATTATTGGTATTCAAATTCAATGCATACTGATGCAATTCATACACTCTCAACGTACCATGATTGTTTTAAGTTTTCTCCCGAGATATAATGGGTAAGCTTTATTTTTTCAACTAACACTATCTACCAAAGTGACTTATTAACATCGCTGCTTTCTAAATTCAATGCTTGTCTCATGCATTGTCAACGTACCAAATTTGGTTTAAATCGGACGAATGGTTCTCGAGATATAACATAGTGCCATACAAATTTAAGTCTGCCACCATTTTGAAAAAAAGTACCCGGCGTAATCGAAAAGTATAAAAAAAACCTAACTAAATACTATATGTGCACCCAGTTTTGTGTAATTCGGTGTCGGATTTAAAAGTTATTAGTTGCGGGGGTGGGTGGGAGTGGTGCATACATTCCAGACAGACATTTGGGTCATTCCATAATTCTATCTTTCCTTTGGAAAGTATGCTTATTAAGTTACTGTATGTGAAGAAATCTAACTGTACGTTGTTACGGGAGATTTGATAATATTTATTTCCTACTAAACAAAATACGTTGTAATAGGCTCCGTCACATATTTTTCATAAAATAAAACAACTACCTATTTCATCCATAAGCATTGATATAAATTCTACTAGACCTATATTATAAAACAGATGAGCAAGTTACCAATTTTCTAAGTTGAAAACTTTAGTTAATTTTTAGTAATACAGCAACTGATATTTACAATCCTCAGAATCTTTAATTATTTAACAAAAACTATATTTGTTACAGCCTCGATAGCAGAAAGACGCTTCCTAAACCCAATACGGTCAGATAACAAACAATAATGGTGTGGCGGGGAAGGAAGGGAGCGGGGCTGCGTTCATCCCCTGCTCGCGCGTCAAACCTACCCTTCCTCCTCCCTCGAGTCCTGTCGACGCTCGGCCGCTCCTGTTTGTCTCTCCGCAAGCCGCTTAGCCGCCACGCGCGTCCGTAAAACCTCCTCCCGGAGTCTGCATGTGTGCGGCGGGCGTGGCTCTGAAGAATGGCGGTGCGAAGTTGATCGNCTGCCTTGCCTGCATGTTCACTAAAATCACTGACAAACGCCGTCAAGTTATTACTCTCATCAAGATAAATATGTTCGGGAACTCGGTGCCCAAACTAAAAACATAATTTCCTTTGACAAGTAGTAACACTTAAGCCCTATACGCTTATATATGGAAACGTGTTTTTATATCAAATAATTGTGTTAGATGTTGCGCCGTACAACGCCTGCAGAACAAGGCGGTGCAATCATGCATGTAGGACAAGTTGCATAGCTCGTAGGCGCGACACTAAGTTATTACATACGCAGCGTCGCGCGCCTGCTTCCTATGCAACTTGTCCTACACACATGATCGCACCGCCTTGTTCTCCAAGCAAATTCGAATACAATTAAATCATATAAAAATATGTTTCCTGATATAAGTGTATATGGCTTTTGTGTTACTTTGGTCCGAAGAAATCATATCTGAAGTTTGGGCACTGAGTTTCCCAACATTTTGTAGACGAAAGTATATACGTGGCATTCAGCGTAATACGCTTCTTAAGGATGTTACGCGCCCATAAACGTGGAAATGAGCGACATGTTTATTGCGAACAGCACGGGACAAATTTACTTAGACTTCTGGAAGTACGTGAAATGTACCGGTACATAAACATGCACAACTAGAGGAAGTATTGTCGGTGTACGTAAGCAATGGGTTATGGAAGAAGTGGCGGTGGCCCCCTAGGTGCAATACAGTCGCATTGGAGGCGAGTGCCACACCTCCCTATCGCGTGTGTGTGTGGTACTGCTTTTACTGGCAAACAAACATATTAAACATTTTAAAAATTATAATTAACCTGTGTTTAAGCCTGTTTATGATGTGCTGTATTACATTGGTAATCTTTCTAGTTTTAGACCTGATTATGAAATATTTTGGGTAAAGTACTAATGCTTTTATACATTTTATTGCAAAGATATGATAAGTAATATTTGTTGGAAGCCGTCGATTATGTCACAATCAAGAAATAACTAGTTTTGCATGTGCAAAATACAAATGTACGAGCGACTAACCAGAGTCGGAGTTCAAATCTCGAATAAGCCACGAAGGCTTGTGCAGATTAATATGCAAGTTTAAAAGCTGGCCATGGTTTAACATTCTGGATTAAAAATAGAAAACTATTGTAATCCACCTGAAAAAATTGTACCTGATCCATTGTTTGCTTGATTATTTGCGTGGGTTTTTCTGACGAATTCCATCCAAAATGGCGGCATTGATGTTATTAAAGATGGCGGCATTGATGTTATTAAAGATGGCGGCATTGATGTTATTAAAGATGGCGGCATTGAATTCATCCACGATAACAGTATCGATGTCATCAACGATAACGGGAATTGATGTCAACCACAAGATGGTGGTGAGATGTCAAGATCATGGACCCCACGAAGAATGACGTAACAACGGGCAGCCGGAGCCTGCATCCTGTGCCAGAATCTACATGGATGTACTACTCTCATTCTTCCACATCCCTATAGTTTTATTTATTTTTGCTTTGCCAGCTTTCTTTCGTCACATGCTACGCTCATATGTTGCAAAATTCCCTTTTAAACTATGTCTGCAGATTGCAACGTCTGGTATATAATGTTTACGGTTCATGGAGCACTTTTGAAAGCCCTGCTTATGATATACTTTTCTCTTCAGTTTGTATCCTTCCGCAATATGTAAAATTAACATTACAATGGATCTTTATTCACGCGTCAGTCATGTGAAAAGGTGAAAAATAAAACGAACTTATATGTGTTACTAATATGAAAATCGATATAAAGAAAAAGCAGTACTTAATTAAATTTCCACAAATTGAAACATTACACGCGATGTACGTCAAGTCTGAGAACTGCATTGCTCAGTTCTAGCTGCAACTTGATTGTGCAGTGAACATCCTGTTGGGGAGAGAGCGTGAGCACAATGCAGGATACCTACCCCAGTACGAATCTACTGTACATTCACCCAACATTGGTACTTGGATTGAAAGGTTGGCTATGTGTTAGGCTGGAGTACACACATTGATACAACGTTGGCCCAATGGAAAATCCCTACATACATTTGTTACCACGGAAATGTTAAGTGATTACATCAGCACACCTACATATAATGACGTCATTAAATCAGAAAAGGCCATAACCTATCGCAAATGTATTTGTTTCTATTTATTTTAAACGGTTGGTTGCTTGTTGGTGTATAATTGATGAACATATTGCTGGTAATAGGTGTGTTTTTTTTTTCTGTTGGGCCAACGTTGAGCAACCAACATTTTATGTAATAGTATAGAACAAACTTTTTGAATGAAAATAACAATGCCAGTTTCTTGTATTTTATATAATATAAAAATTCTTGATGGCCTGAAATATTATATATATTTAAAATACGTTCAATTGGTTATATATTGGGTTAATGTTGGAAACATAACGGTTAGTTATTGGTACTAAAAGTTAAGTTGGGCCAAGATCGTGTAACCAACATTATGCCAACAAAAGTAATTATCATATTTCTGATGAAATATGACAATGTTTCATGTTTGTCTAAAAACTATGTTTTTAATTCACAAGCCAAGTATTATCTCAAACTAATTTCGTTGGTAATGTGTTGGTTACGTGTTGGAAAACATGCTGTCGGCTCTTGGTATGTGAACTTCTGTTGGGCCGACATTGTGTAACCAGCAGTGCGCAGATGATGGTAAATACCATATTTATATTGAACTAAAATAATATTTTTTTTATGTTTGTTTAAAATGAATGGTTTTTTTAGCACTCATGCCTTGTCTTAATTAAAATTGATTTCGTTGGTCATGTTAAAACTTCTTGACAGAAAACATCCTTTTGGCATGTGGTGTGTAAACTTTTGTTGAACCAACATTGTGTAACAAACATTGTGCCAACAATGGGAATTGCCATATTTCTGATGAAATAACACTATAATTTTATATAATTGTTTAAAAGCTATGTTTTTAACACACAAACCATGTCTTACTGAAGGATTAATAATTAATAATTTTTTTTGTACCAAACATTATTCAGCTTGTACACGTGATATGTGATGACATTTTCCAAGAATAAAAAAAAAATTACACTTCATATTTTTTAAATAATTTGATCTCAAAATCAAATATTTCTTTTTTACTGCAGCCATAATAACAAATGCTAACTAAGTTGTACACATGAAAAACTTTACAAAGTAAACTTATGCTATGGGCTACCGTTTGACATATATGTCATCACCAAATAATATATGAAAAAATGGTTAGGTACAAAGAAATGTTTGCATATTTTAAAACTGATTTTAATGTATGAACTGCTATTTGGAGATTACTTATATGTCACACAGTAGCCCACGACATTAGTTTACTTCGTAAATTCCTAAATTTTTTCATTTGTACAACTAAAATAGTATTTTATATTATGGCTGCAAAACAGAAAAAAAAATGAATTTGACCTCAAATTATTTAAAAAATATAAAGGGTAACATTTTTTTATCCAAGTAAAATGTTATAACATGTAATGTGTTCAAGTTGAACAATGTTTGGTACAAAAATAAAATTATTGATTTTTTGGACCCCAACAGACTTTGTTGGTGATGTTTTGATTATTTGTTGGGAAACATACTGTCAGTATTTGGTAAGGAAAACTTCTATGGCTAACATCGAACAACCAACATAATTTTACTAATTGAAAATAATAGTTTTAAATAAATAATAATTATTCCCACAGCATATAAAGACATACAAATTAAATTGTTCTTTAAACTGTAATTTGTTCCTCATGTGCTGAGGCAATATTTTGAACATAACAGTTGGTAATGGGTACTTCTTTATGTTGCGACAGCATTGCATTGCAAATGTTATGCAAACACAGGATATTATTAATATTTTCTAAATAAAAGCATGTATAATTTATTCTATTGGTTTAGCAGTTATTTTTTCTAGCACAGATGTACTTTAAAAACAAACTGCCTGTTATTGGTTGTGTATTGAGTATTAGTTGGTAAATATACTACTGCAATTGTTTCACAGTAGTGACATCTTATATTTATACTGTTGCCATTTGGTATATCAACCTTTATTGGACTAACATTCTGTGACGAATATTGTGCTAACAAAGGTAATTACCACATTTCTGATCAAATAACACTATAATTTTGTATTATTTGTTTAAAGCAATTAATGTAATTAACACACAAACAATATTACGTTATTAAAAAATATAAAACATTTAAAGTACGTGCTTATTGCTTCGACTACGATGAGAAGTCATGGTAGTGTGTTAGATATCACATCGATCTGAGAATACGAGTTCCAGTACAACATCCATCAAGGAAATATCAAGTGAATAATGATAAACAGTAATTTAACTAACACATATTTTAAAATTGCAGTTAGTGGATAAAACGTGTTTAAAACACTGAAAAGCAACGTTGATAAAACGTTTTGTTTCGGTTGGCATTATGTATGCAATAACACATCTTGCCAACACATTACCAACATTGAAATATATAAGTAAATCTTTGGTTGGTAAATGATTGTGTGAATGCCTCTTTGAAAGAAAAACACGCTTCTTTTAAAGGCGTGCCCACAAATATAAAACTATGTTGGGCTAACGTTGTATTTTAGTTGGCAACCAACATAAATGTCACGATGGCCAGCGAAGGCCCACGTGACATTACGGCGTGAGCCAACTAATGGCCCAACGGTGGAGCCAACCTTTAGGCCAATGTTGACCAAACCAAATTATGCTTTTGCCTTTTGGAGCATAGTGCATCTAACTTAAAGATTTTGGTGGGTAACCTGACATCTGACATCTGACAATTTAATTTTTATACATTACTATACAATTCTACAATTTCTCAGACGTAATTTTGCATGCGTGCAATTATAGCTTAAACACAGTGTAACTTCTTGGCTGTGGACAATTGACAGTCGTCTGCGCTGAGAGAAAGGTTTGTTTCAGCCAACAAAATATTTTGTTGTTGAAACCAAACTATTTTGTTGTTTTTATTTTGTTGCCCCAAGCACAGATTTCGTTGGTTCAAATAAAGATTTGTTTGGCAATGCGTACAAGAAAGTTTCAGTTAATATAAAAATACTTCGAAGCCCGACCGGGTTTCGAACCTAGAACGCCTGCCCCAGCTGCTACGACATAGCATAACGTAACCACACGTGAAGTAAGAATGTTTTAAAATATATATTTCAAACATTGAACAACGCAAATAAATCTTTCAAGTCGTACATCTTTATTTAGAGTTTCGTGTTGGACTTATTTCATTAGGACGTTTATACCGTAATTAAGCATTAATAAATGTACTAACAACACTGCAACTATCCTAATTGTCACAATAATACGAACTCCCGAGCTGTAATTTCAAACGAAGGGAATCGAATGAGTGGCCAAACAAATATATACAGTTGGTTCAAGTAAAGATTTTGTTGACAGTCTAACTTCATTTGCCCAACATAGGGGTTTTATTTATTCAAGCGTGTATTTTTTTAGATGAAAAAAATTAATTGACTTGCTTTTCAAGTTCTGCTTATTAAACCAAATATTTGTTTGGGATAACAAAGTATATTTTTGACCCTGTCCAAGCAAGTATTTTGTTGGCTGAAGCAAATCTTCTCTCAGTGTGGACGGCAATCTAAGTACGTATGAGGCGCACCATAGCTGATGTACGACCCTGGTTAGGCGCCTGAGGACTCGGCAAGGCACAGGAAGACCCGTGCAGGCAGGACTTGTGGACCGGAAGTGGTAGCGGGGAGCGGCGGCAGACGTCATCTGCCCCTGGCACCGCAATTACTCCAAGAGGTCCTCGTCGAGTGTGGATTACGTAGTCGGCGATAAGAGCCGCCTCGTATCGACGAGTCGCTTGCTCTGGCCGCGGAGCCACCCTAGGGCGACCCCGGCCGCAGTGCCTTCCGAGCTATCTGCACCCTCAGCGAGTGTGTCTGCCTTGCTGCGATAAGGTCCATCTTCACGCGCACCTCGCACGCTCTCTCACCCCTATGACCGCCTCGCATAGTTACCGACACATGGGGTACTTACCAGGACGTAAACGGCGATGCGACGTTGCAGGGTGATCCATTTCGACGCTACAATTTCTTGACGAACAACAAGATTGAAATAAATGTGGTCTCGTTCGTTCGGGTATACGACTACGATACGAGCATGGGTATACGACTACGATAAGAGCATGGGTATACGACTACGATACGAGCATGGGTATACGACTACGATACGAGCATGGGTATACGACTACGATACGAGCATGGGTAAACGACTAAGATACGAGCATGGGTATACGACTACGATACGAGTATGGGTATACGGCTACGATACTAGAATGGGTATATGACTACGATATGAGCATGGGTATACGGCTACGATACGAGCATGAGTATACGACTACGATACGAGAATGGGTATACGACTACGATACGAGTATGTATACGGCTACGATACGAGCATGGGTATACGACTACGATAAGTGCATGGGTATACGGCTACGATACGGCATGGGTATACGACTACGATACGAGCATGGGTATACGGCTACGATACGAGCATGGGTATACGACTACGATACGAGCATGGATACGACTACGATACGAGCATGACCTTGAGTTGGCGTCGCGCATGGGTGAGGCACAAGTGGGGGGTAGCGGCGACTAGCGGCAATTTTGGGCGAGGGCGAACATTTCCGGACAGTATACCTCGCGACACCAATGTGTGAGTGCACTTGTTTGGGCTCCAAGCGAGAGATCTCGTGTGGATCTGTCCATTTAAGCTATAAAAGTCAAGTATCAATTTCACCACTCTCATTTCATTACCATGTCCCTAAGACAATGTTACCCGCTAACGTAGAAGTATTCATGGGAATCCCACGGACATGTTTCCGACAAAGCGACACACCGAATTTTTGGATCCTAGGTAATGTTCACGCTTTCATGTTGTGGGCCCATTTGACGCGTTTGTACCGGNGGGGGATAGTTATCCAAATAAACGAATATTCTTAAATAATGTCTATAATGTGCACTTCCATCCATGCTTTATTAGGGGCCGAAACCGGAATATCTCGCACAGAAAAATGGCCTTACAGCCAAGTGCGACACAGACGTCGGCAAAATAAGAAATTATATGAATTATTTTCTGTGCTCTGGATTTCGAAATAAAATTATTGTACATGAGGCGTACTTCAAGTTTGAAGTGTGTTATGGCTAGTTTTGACCGATACTTACATTTTCCAATAAATGTTTACAAACTGCAAAAAAATTTTAAGTCATGACTAGATAATTACATCAAATTCGTGTGCACTGCTGACACAATCGATACATTTACTAAGGTGATATTTTGAAAACTGAGAAAAATATAAACCGGTATTACGCTCTACGTGTCGTATACAGAATTCTACGAGTTGTTTAGAATCATGCAATTAAGGACATGTGTAAAATGCTACTGTTTATGCGCCGAGTTAAAACCAACGCCACTCTATTATCAGCCGTCTAATGAAATACTAACAGAGCGGCACATATACTAACTGGGCACAGCACACTGCTGGGACGAGCAGTGGCGTGGCCAGGGAGTTGTCAAGGGCGGCTCCAGGCGAGGTTACGCTGACTGGATTGAAGGGAGGGAGGTGATGAAGTGTGTTATTATTAGGACTAATTATAGGAGAACATCACCACGCAGTGTAATAAAAGCCTTCATAGGGAATATCTACTGCGTATAATAATCACTATTAAGGAATTTTTAAGTTTAATTATTAATTGTTGACAACATGAGAAAATTAGGAGTGGAGGTCCCCTTACAACCGCCGATCACACTTCACCTGGTTACACCCCAGGGGAACGAATGTCTATGACGTGGTAATATTGCTGCTTACCGGGAGTGTTTGCCCCCATTAGGCTGAGGAAGTTTCGCACACGACGACTGTAGATACACTCAGGTGTTTGCAACATTCAACACGTCCAAAACCAACTTGCAAATGAAAATTAAACTTTAAGTATTTGAAAACAGGGTATTGCATGCAAATTATTCCAATGTGATAATGATTCTGCATGCCTACACCCAACAGTTCCCTCTGAACTGACGTTTACAAGAGTATAACTCGAGGACTGTTGATGATGGTGACAGTTATGGTTGCTCTTCGTCAGTAAGTTAACGTCCANTTTACAAGAGTATAACTCGAGGACTGTTGATGATGGTGACAGTTATGGTTGCTCTTCGTCAGTAAGTTAACGTCCATACTGGAGTCAGTATGCCTCGTTGACGCGGAAGGGCTGCCTCGAGAGTGACGCGAGTATGGAAGCAGCGGACTGAAGGGAAGGGGGCTAATGGAAAACCCGGAACTAGATCACAAAATGTGACGACACCNGAGTATGGAAGCAGCGGACTGAAGGGAAGGGGGCTAATGGAAAACCCGAAACTAGATCACAAAATGTGACGACACCACATGATGACAGGCACCTCATCCGCGTGCCATTGATGGACCATCCAGCTTCGTCTCGAATGTTAGCACACTGTAAATCCGAATAAGTGAAAATTTGACTACTTCACTCGGTCACTGCAACAACGACTGAAACCACGGTCGCTCTTGAGGCTTTCCGCTGTCGAATCGGTGAATTTTTGCTGAAATGCTTCGCCAACAAAACAAGCGATTTTGTTACACTGAAAGTGAACACCTCATTACGAGTGACTTAAGTAGGCGGTGATAAAATCGCGAACTTCGAGGACAGTCACTGAAAATTTTAATGCAATCCTGCTTTAGCGTAGACGCGTGTTGTATCGCGTTTGTGCAAGGCGCGAGATCCATTTTTCACATCTTGTGACTGGTTATGATCACGTTAAATAAAAGACAAAATTACTGATTCGTCTTCTGGTCAATGTTTACATGGGGTAAGTAAATTTACTACTTTCCTTTTACGTTTCATTGTCTTTGTTGAATTTGCTGTTTTTAAACTTGCATTGGATGTTCACTAGTTGTAATACCACGTGAACCACATCTACAGCATCTGTTTCACAGTGTATATTATTTTTAAAAATTATGTATCGGGATATATTTTTTAGAAAACTTCGATAGTCATCACCTTCAAAGAAAAC
This sequence comes from Clitarchus hookeri, assembly GCA_002778355.1. Classification (NCBI taxonomy): domain Eukaryota; kingdom Metazoa; phylum Arthropoda; class Insecta; order Phasmatodea; family Phasmatidae; genus Clitarchus; species Clitarchus hookeri. The sequence continues at coordinate 332,573 of NQII01001675.1, forward strand.
TGTGAAGTTTTGAAGCATGTTCATGTTTTAAGAAGAAATGAGGAATATGTGTGATGGGAGAAGTTGCAAACTCTCTGAAAACTTTTGTGATCATCTTGTCGCATCAGATCATCGTATAATCAGAGACCATTTTCTTCGATTCTCAATCTATTTTATTAAATTTGAAGTGTTCGGAGTTGTATTGTTCACCACAGTGGTTGTTGTAACAACATACCTACACACCGACTCGAAATAACAGACAGTGAAAAGAGAAAATGAAGGCTATTAATATTTTGTTTAACAAGCATTTTTTTTTTTACAATTTATTACATAGATTATTACATGAAATTATATTTTATATCACTTTGAGCAGTAAACATTATCTATCATAAATTAAAAAATGGCTAATTACATATTTTTTAATTCTTNATTTTATATCACTTTGAGCAGTAAACATTATCTATCATAAATTAAAAAATGGCTAATTACATATTTTTTAATTCTTTAAGGACAGTTACTATTTCATTTTGTCCAAAAAATTATTTTGCTGTAGGCTAGTTGCATACATTCATTCATTTATTTGCATTTATTATATCTCAGTATGAGATATGGAAGAAGTAAATTNTGTAGGCTAGTTGCATACATTCATTCATTTATTTGCATTTATTATATCTCAGTATGAGATATGGAAGAAGTAAATTTACAATACATACGCACACATACATACACAAATACAAACGCACACATATATATATAATTTTTTTATTTTTTACTGAAGGGCAATAATCCAAAAATAAACTGTAAAGAAAAACTTAACATTTATTATTTTATATAATAACACAACAATTATAGTATTCAAACTACGTCTCCAACAGCCAAATCAGAACACGCACACTCGCGCATGTTTTCATATATATATATATATATATATACATATATACATATACAAATTTAGTGAAAGTGTGTGTATTTATAAAAGCGGCATAATTACACAAGTAAGCTCTCTTGAGTGTAAACAAAAGATTGCATAGCAACCGCGTGTAAACAAGTCATAATACTTTGCTAGGCACGTGACATAACTGGCTAGCCCACCTCTCTGGCGCCGAGGTAGCCGCCATATTGGATTTGTACTTTCCCAGCCGCTTGGAGCGCTGCATGCGCGGTTAACAAGCACGACATGGGAGATACCGATCTATACTAACCTTTATCTATGGGCGAACTGGATCTACAGCACGTAGTTTCGTAAGAGACCGCTAGATGGTAGCAGTAACCATGTCACGCTACAATGCGTGCGTTCCGAGATATGACGATGCGCATAATTACCCGACTTTCCCCTGCTACAGTACGTCATTTAAACTTACATGTTTTAAGTGGCTCAGCCACATATTTTAAAAATAAAGGCCCGGTAAATATTTAGTTTTTGTAAACCCTATTATTATTCGAAACATTAAACTGATTCGAACCGAAGTTAATGCTCTAATTACTGTGCAGACATATGCGCAGTCATATTGACAGCAGTTATACCCCAAGGGTGCTTGCACCCACAGCCATTTTCTCTTCTAGAGCCAAAATTCCCATTTTTAAGCATGTTACCAAACCTGCTGTCTCCTTATGCATTTTTTTAATGCATGATAAGTTTGAAACTTCTTTTCTGTCGAGAGGGTTTTTACCGTGTCTATGCGGGTTTTTTCCCCTCTCCCTTCTTTAACTATAGCTTGCTATACGCCCCCTTAGGGATGTAGTCCATGGCCTAAACTCGGCCATGGCTGCCAAATATCCCTCTTAGCCGAGATGCACGCCTCCTTTGCATGAAATTCCCTATCCTTTAAGCGTATGAGGTTCTACCTTGAGACGCATTAATCCCTCGTACCTACCGCGGGCCCCAATAACACATAGTTTTAAAGTAGGTTAGGAAAAAAAAATAAAAAAACTCTAATTATGTTTCCTTTAACGAGACAAGTCCTACTTACCAACTCAGTTTTTAAGAAAATATATTTTAAATAAATTGCACCCAAGTTGAGGAAAGTAGGCTCATTATTGCTAGGCCTGTCAGTAACTTCTTGCTATCATTTGACAGGTACATACCTTGAACTGGTTAATTTATTTTCTTTGGACTATTTCCCTGTAAGTGCTGGCAACGTATTACCGTCACGAAGTTGGTGTTTCCTCCTGACAAAATCTGGTTTCCGTAACTGAGATAGAATCAACATGAAGTTGTGGCACGAGAGGAAGGGAAGCGATAAGGGCGACATTGGCACGTGCATCAAGTCCCTCATCGCCTCTACCCACCAAGAGCTGAACTGGCGCGCCGACGTTTTCTCGTGCTGCATATACTGTAATAGTTTCAGTCGCAGCTCGTGGCTTTCAGCACAAGTAGGGCTGCACACTGATACTGAATATTTGAGTTGGTAAGGGGGGGGGG
>NQII01001675.1:334983-345561 GCA_002778355.1 Clitarchus hookeri
GGGAGCTAAAGAACGGCATAACAATTTTTTACTTTTTATTGTGAAAATTGGCTTTGCAAGATTCTAGGATTAGGCGAAAGTGTTTTTTTGTTTCAAAAAACAAAAAAATAACAATATGTTGTTGGATTTCATGAAACTGAAACGAAAATGAAAACTAGTTTTAAGAGAACACAATTTTATCATGTTTATGATTAATGTATATATTTTCAACTAAATACTTGCACCTAATCAACTGAATTCGTTTAAATTGTGAAATCAAACTTGCTTAGTGGCCATACAATATAACAATATGCTCCTTAATATTTCCTTAAAGTGCACGTAAAAAAATAATAGACATGAATGGATTACATAAGTAAGGAATAACTGTTAAAATAAAATTTTTGAACTTAACAAAATAGATTTGGCCAATATTTCAAGTCAAGTTTCAAGTAGATAGTACTAAACATAGACAAATTGGCAAACAAACAAAAACTCTCATTGTTATTCACCTTAACGAATATTCGACAAGCACTGAATATTCAGTGAACATCAAATTTCCGATTCGCTTGAATTTTCATTAAGATATTATCTAAATTGAAATAAAATAAAAAAATTATCTTTATAGCTTTATTAAACAGGATTATTAATAAATATGTTGCATGGATAAATCAACTTTACATTTGCAGCATTATTTTTAAATAATCCTGTATTAAAATTTACTGCCGAAAAATTTTATTCATAAAAAATTATTTTAACATGGTAGTTTCCTTTATAATTTGCTTTTTGTGCTGCGCCAATAAATAATCAACACCATTTTATTTTGTTATATTTAAAGATATTTGCAACACTACAAATAAGCAGATTAATAAAATAAATTAAAAAAATGCTACCTGCACAGACTACATATTTGAGGGGAAGCAGTTCTGTGTCGCGTAAGAAGGAAATTTTAAGCGAACCTTCGGTCACGATATAAGATACTTGGTTTTTATAGTTTCATTAAGTTTTAAAAAATATAATAATTCCGCAAGTACCCCTATACCCAAGCACTTATTAACCTTTCAGTGCAGCTCGAACAAGACAAGAGAAACATCTGGCAAAATCATTACTGTGGCATGAATATGAGTTCGTTGTTCAGGCTTCATGTCTGTACGACAGAGTAAGGTAAATAACTATTGTCCATTCTCAGTTACTTCAAACTTTGTTCAAGCTCTACTCAAGTTCTACTTCCAGTGTATCCCTTCGCTTCATGCAAACAAGGAATTGGAAACTATACCAGAGGGCCAATGCACTCAATGTAATAATATTTTGCATAAAAACTATTATTACTACACATTACCAACACACCTATTTTCTCTCTGTCTTTAATTCATATAAGTTTTAAATTAAATGTTATAGTTTATAAATAGCATATAAGTAAATGTTTAAAATAACAAAAAATTAGGTAATTTTATGTTGACGAAGGTAAAAATTCTTGCGACACTTGGCAAATTTAGGAAACAACCAAACATGTTAAACATGGGGCTGTTTTCCAAAGGTTCGATTTAAAAAGTGCGAATAAACCGCGACTAGACTATAACTGTGTATAGGGGGTTTTCGGAATTAATTTTTTTTTTTAAATATAAACGAGTTCCCACTGAATGGAGCCAGTGGCGTGTGAGGCGAGATGCGAGGAGTAGAGAGAGGCGCATGACGGGGCGATGGTTGCCGACGCACAGTGGCGCTACAGCTGTGGGAAGTGTGGCCAGCTGGGGTTGGCATGCGTGCTCGCGCACCATGGCCGGGGATTACCGCGCCACCAACGCCCCTCGCGGCGACTGCTGCAAGCGTGACGTCGCACTTGACCAGGGGCCCGCCCCCCAACCTCAGTTCTCTAGCTAACACCACAGACAAATCCCATCTCTGAAGCACACTTTCAGTAAACAATTCTCCTAACGTCATTAGTACCACATTCTTTTTTTCTAGGTTTCGCGGGGTTGCGGTGGTGTTTTGGTCAGACCACTCGTCTTCCGCCTGAACAGAACGGGTTTGATTCCCGTGCCGGACGATGCCGCTGGTCGGCGGGTTTTCTCGAGGTTTCTCGCTTCCCCCCGCCTTTTCATTCCAACGCTGCCTCACGTTCACCTAACTCCACCCTCATCCACTGTCAAGACCTCGATGTTAAAAGCTGTCCAAATCTCACCACTACACTATAGATTTCGAGGTTATTTTGTGACTTCATGACATATATATAATAACTTATTAGATAAAAAAATTACCCTCATTATGCATTTTATCATGACTATGAGACTTTTAACTTAAAATGTTGTTCCTTTTAATCTTAAAAAAGTTTCATTATCACATTTCTTGGTTTCTCCTAAGTTTTTATTAAAGTTACAATGTTGTAATTTCTTTGAAATTCGAACATTGGCTAACCACCAGTAAATTTTATCTCAAAAGATATAACTTAAATATAGCGAACCACATTCCACATTTTCATGAATATTTTTTTTTAACTTATAACAATTTGAAAAGTCATTTCGAGATACTACTTTTGTTCAATTTTGAAATATGTAATAAAAAATATGTAAATTTAAAATTTCTATACATTGTTTCATTAATTTTTTTTCAGGCTACCATTTCTTACCCCCAACAGAAAAGAATGCACATGCTAAACATTTAGAAATTAGTTTTACGCTATTGAATGACATTAAGAATGTTCAAGAATAAAACTAATTATCTTTATTTTTTTTGCATATTGTTAATTTTTGTCGTCGCGTAAAATAATAGTCTGTAGAAAGTAAAAAAAAAAAAAAAAAAATTGGAAGAAAATTAATTTAATAAAATTCATGAAAGGAATTATATAAAATTAAAAATATATTTATTTCTACAAATATTTAAATTAGCATAATTTAAACGTTTGACTACAGCTCAAAATAAGTGCAAATGTTATCAAAATGTCGTGGTAATATTTTCTCAGTACTTCTGTATGCTGTTCACTAGTATTTCAATTTTAAGAAATTGTGAACATGACAGTACTGCAACTTCAAGAAACACTTGTGAAACCAAACATTGTGTTAAAAAAACTTTTTGGGATTTATAAGAATTAATATTTTAACTTAAATTTCCCATATATACGCTAAAAACGCGATTAATATTACATTTCTAATGATTTGGTGTTTATATTAATTTACCACCGATATCGTGTCACGAAACCGTGGAATGTTCTCGAAATTTTGTACGAAAAGGTTGGCTCTTGAACGTTTTCAAGAAAATATTCTACTACCATTAGTTCGTAAACTTTTTTTTNCTGCCGCGCGCGCAGCACTACGTTGTCACGTAAAATCTTCGCCTGTAAAACCGACTTTACAGGCAACCATTTTTTTTCTATGGTAACAATAGATACTTTCTTCACCATCTCTAAACAAACTTAGCGTGTTTAAAAAGGTTTTTGANTTTTTTTTCTATGGTAACAATAGATACTTTCTTCACCATCTCTAAACAAACTTAGCGTGTTTAAAAAGGTTTTTGAGGATACATTTATATTTAAGCGGAATTGTGATACATGTATTATTTCCAAATTTAATCGTCTATTTCGTTGATTTGAGTTTGCAAATTTAACCTGTAAGAACAGTCCATAGTTTAGTTTCCAATAAAAGTAAAACAAATGAATCAACATCAATGGTGACATGGCTTCTAATTTGAGGCCAAATGGAATTTTCCAAGTTTTCTCTGTGTGTTTTAATCCAGCTTCTTATGCAATTTTTTTTTAAATATAGTATGTAGGTAGGGCCTAAAAGCTCGTCGACAGCGAGGTCTTCTAGAGACGGAGCAAGTTGCTAAGAGAAGCAGGAACGGGGAAGGAATCGGCCATCGACATGAAATAAGGAACCGTCCTAGCGTTCGCTTGGAATGATTAAAGGAAATAGTGGAAAACCGATATCAGGATGGCGTCACTGGGATCCAACCTATATCCTCCATAACGCAAGTCCGAAGGTTAACAATTTTTTTTATATTTTCACGTGTAATTGAAAGAAAATTATACTTGGATAATTTGTAATCACGACTACTGGGACTATGGTACAAAGCATCAAAAATCCTTATTAATCTATTATATAGATGTATACGAGATGAAGAAGGCGTATTTCAATCATGTAAATAAGGAAAAACAATCGCCTTTGTTATTGCCAGTGATAGAAACTACGACTTTTCTCATGCAAGTGAGACCAAGACTGGATGCCAAACTACTGAGTAACCTTTCGTGCATCACGGAAACTGAAGTTACAGCGGCACACAGAAAACAATAATTTTGTAAAGAATATTATCAATACTGCAAGCTGCAGGCGTATGTGAGCACGAGACATGTTTACTTTGCGTAGCAGGATTGTCATCATGAGTGTTGCGATTTGTATTCAAGGCAAACTTAAAATGACTGACGCATTTATTACTATCACATAACTTGCAGATTGCTTTAATTTTGCTTACAGCTCGACAAGGCAAGGTTGCAGCAGGTTTTGCAAATCAAACTTGCTGCAAGATTGATGAATGATAAACAAGTTGATTAAAGCTTTATATAACCTTACTGCTTGAACAGAAAGCTTGCAGGCTTGTTATGACAAGCTTGTATCAATGGCAATGCGGACAATTAAGATCAAGCAAAACATGTGCCTTCAAGAGAACTTATTTTGTGTACATAGATGTTCTCTATATGTGTCAGTGGTGGATCTAGAAACCCATTAAGCCCACAGTCAAATTACATCCTCACCAATAAGAATTAAGTTTTAGTGGTAGGCTATGTATACATGTACTTAGTTGATAATCTATCTAAATATATTTTGAAAAAAATTCCCTTGTTACTATAATAAGTATATGTACTAAAAAATCCAATGTAAAATCAAGCTCTAAGGAAGAGGTCCAAGCCCCTTAGTCTCCAATGGATCCGTCACTGCTTGTTACCACTCCCCTTTCAACACGACGAACAGCTTTGTGATGTGTTATGGACATCTTTGCTTTGTTTTCCACTAGCATTCCAACTAAAAAAAAAAAGGCGTTCAACATAATTGAGGTTAAGTCATTGGGATGGGCATTCGAATTCTTTGATGCATGGTCATGCTGAAGTAAATTGTACCAGTTACAAATTGTTGCCACATTATGGATCACACTGAATTGTCCAATGCTGCTTCGTTGGCCTTAGCAAATAAAATCTTTGTTACATCTTGGAATACAGCAGCTACAAAGTTTCTTCCTTGATCCGAATTCAGTTTTAGTTCCATTGGCTNATCTTTGTTACATCTTGGAATACAGCAGCTACAAAGTTTCTTCCTTGATCCGAATTCAGTTTTAGTTCCATTGGCTATGGTACATGCTTCTTGGTTTAATATCGAAATTACTACAGGCCATTTCGTAATTTTGTCCACCAGTAAATCCCGATCATCTCTCTCTGTGACAGGCAAGGGACTCAGAATATCAGCTGCCATCCTCTCGAATAAGGCTCCAAGATTGTATTTCTGGAGTTGACCTTTGCCCCTGGTCCATTATCCCTTCCTCGCAGTGCAGATGTCGCACATTCAACATCTTNGTATTTCTGGAGTTGACCTTTGCCCCTGGTCCATTATCCCTTCCTCGCAGTGCAGATGTCGCACATTCAACATCTTACCGACATCGAAGCCAGCAGAAACTCAGTCTAACACTGTCCAGTCCTATTACCACCAAAGTTAGCACTGGCTGTAATATTATACAAAACTATACCCCGATTCCTCCAATTTTAATTTCCATGGCTTGTTCAAATCGTTCATATGAGTAATGCTTGCCAGGTTATTGCCACACCCACACACTTGAGTCTGATCACCACAACTCAATATACCCTTCCATACTTCTTCCGTGCGAGGGAGACATGCTTTGCACCACTATAAACGCTGTAGGGCATTCCGTAGTGCTCCTAGACTTCCGGGGTGCAGCTCGTACACCGAACACAAGTGCAACCACTCGCAGGCTGATAGAGTGGTCACTCACAGCACTTCCCAATGTGGTTTTAATATTTCGACTTTACCATACCTAAGAGTCTTGGGTCGTCCCGTCTGCGAACATTTTTTNACTTCCCAATGTGGTTTTAATATTTCGACTTTACCATACCTAAGAGTCTTGGGTCGTCCCGTCTGCGAACATTTTTTTCGCGTTACCGTCCCTGCGTTAGTGTTCTGTTAATCCCTCATGCTTCATATTTATTATTGGGTGCGATATCTGGAAAGACTGGAATGTCAAGGGCAGATAGCACCGTTCACTGACTGTGAGCAAATATACACAGTTACATCACTTAAAGTGTTATTATTCTAAAATGTAGTATTTAAGACGGTAGCCAGTAAAATATGTTTATTATTTTTGTCTTTATACAAAGGGTTCGCGTACCTATATTTAACAGTTTCACCGCGTCATTCGATGGGCAGCTTTCCCATGGCATTGTTGACTTTTACACGAGACGGAAGACACGCAACTAGCGATGGGAGTATTCGAGTTCAAAATGTTAGTAATTCGATTCCTAGGAATACTCGAGATTTCTCGAATGGTTGCCAAAGTATTTGAATTTGAATACTTTTATACGATTAATCTAGTTGAGTGATTCATCAGTACTCCGTCTGTCTCACATTATTTGTCTACGAATACTCGAGTTCTCGAGCAAATATTATACCATTCGTTCCACACTTGTTGTCAAATGTTTGCAAGTATAATTATATATTTCAAATTTAATCATTATTTTAATGAAGCCTGAGTCTTCTTTTGTGTTTTATGGTCCATTTATTTTACATATCTTTTTTTAAAATATGTTGATTAATATCAGAGACACCGGTTTGTGTCTATTCTTGGCTTCCGTGACATTGTATTGTATTTTAAATAGTTTCTTGGAATCGGCATTCGTCGCCCTTCAGCTGCATATTCTTATCTTAATATAATAATGCGAATGAAAACAAACAATTCAGAAAAAACACATTAAAGTCACATATTCCAATAGACGAATACCACCACAGAAATGGTCAGTTCTCGAATCCAAACTGCAAGTGAAAATTCTTGATTCCTGTAAATATCGGATTCTGCCAATCACTACACGCAACTGGCTGGCAGGGGAAAACAAGAACGACTTTCAGTAGTGTTCCATTAAACAAGAAGCAGGTATTGGCAGGAGTGAGTGGAGGACAGTGTGATTGACGGTGGGGCAGCCAGCATGTTGGGCACCCCTGTGCTTCCTGAGGGAGGGAGCGTGTCAACAGAGAGCTGTCCTGATTGGAAATGTTTCCGCGGGAGCAGGTATTGGCAGGAGTGAGTGGAGGACAGTGTGATTGACGGTGGGGCAGCCAGCATGTTGGGCACCCCTGTGCTTCCTGAGGGAGGGAGCGTGTCAACAGAGAGCTGTCCTGATTGGAAATGTTTCCGCGGGAGCAGGTATTGGCAGGAGTGAGTGGAGGACAGTGTGATTGACGGTGGGGCAGCCAGCATGTTGGGCACCCCTGTGCTTCCTGAGGGAGGGAGCGTGTCAACAGAGAGCTGTCCTGATTGGAAATGTTTCCGCGGGAGCAGGTATTGGCAGGAGTGAGTGGAGGACAGTGTGATTGACGGTGGGGCAGCCAGCATGTTGGGCACCCCTGTGCTTCCTGAGGGAGGGAGCGTGTCAACAGAGAGCTGTCCTGATTGGAAATGTTTCCGCGGGAGCAGGGGTTGGCAAGTGTCCTGCCTCAGATGTTTGACTACTCGCGGTCTAGCCTTCCTGACGAGGGACATCTCTCCCGCATGGCGAGAGTCCAGTGTCGCCCTGCCCTGGGGCACTCTTCTCGAACTATTCTTACTGCCCCTATATGAAGACCGTTACCTCCTTACCATCTTTACGAGGCTGCATTGTATTCTCCTACTCAAAATGTTGCCCTGGCATTCTTTCCTATGCCTGGTGACTCGTAATATAACGCCAGGCCAACAAGGTGTCTTTATAAACGACATTGTAAAGAAATGCTTGGAATTGAAGAAGTATCAGATTATTTATATTTTACCACAAATTTAAGATGTCTGGAAAATACTTTAAATTTTTAAAGGTGTATTTAGTTTTTATTTAATGATACCCTATAACCTAACCTCGATACAGACTACAAATTCAGCCATGGGTTTATTGCTGATATCTAATAATCAAAATGAACTAGAATCATTTGAAAAATTTGTATCTAAGGGATAATGAAATTAATTTTAAAAGTGTTGTTCAGGAATGTATTAAAATAATATTACAAATGTATTATATTGATGTAATACATGTTACAAGACATAATGAAATACCCGAAAAAAAAACATAATTCAACAAAGAGATTGTCGATTTCTCAAAGAGTTCGCAGCGTTGGTAAACCTATGCGTCATAAGAAAGACAGGCATTAAGAGGTGCGGTATAGTATACCACTGTCGTTTCAACTGTCACTATAAATCTGCTCAGAGTGAGTATTTCTAATAAATATAAATTGACAGAGTAATGTCTGTGGACATCCATAGCCCACACTATCAGAGTCCGAGACAGCGTTACCAGACACTTTATCAATACAAACCACGTCGTTTCAACTTGAAGCATACTGTAACACATTGCATCACGCCAGAATTCACTGTTATATACTACTTGAACAGATGCCATAGCATGGAACCTTACTTTTTAACTTGGTTACATACGGAATGAAGCTACCCGAGAACTACATGTCTGATATTGATTCAAGAGTCCTGCAGATAGCGTTGAATGAACATAAGTTCAATGTAACGCGTGAATTCGTTATACTGTAAAGACACTTAGCGGGTTTCAGAATTCTGAATACGAAATTACAGGATTTCTGTTTATGAGGAATTAGCAATCGGAAGATGCAAAATTATCAATTTCACACTATCTTACAACTTTATTTATATCTCCTTATCAAACCATCCGGGCGTACTACCAGAAGTGACGGACATCGAAACGCTCGTATGGGGATAAACTTGCCAGAATTACAAGCTGGCGCATGTAAATATACAAATACAGTACTGTCAAATTGAGCATTCTATTGACACATAGTAGTAATTACTTTTCATAATGCGAAAGTGATAAATTATCTTCAAAAAACTAATTTTCATGTCGTAAAGTCATTATAGAAAGCCGTATGTGACGAAAACTGTACAACATAATTATAGTAAGGCATAGGAACAATGTAACGGGAGTAGTTATAAAACAGCGGTCCTATTGCACCTGGCAGGGAGCGGGGAGCCGGTAGCATCACCCTCGGGACATCGATGATGTCACCACGGCTTGCGCGCTACTCAAGGCTTTCGTCTCTACACGAGGCACTCATTAATAATTGGCTACGCGAGGCTATCAGAATTTCTTGGAAAATATTTATAAAAATAATTTTAATAAAAAATTTTTTTTTAACTGATTAGCTATGCGAGGCTTTCTTGGACGTAATTCCCGAACCATTTAAGATGTAGTCGTCAAATTCATATCACATGCCTATACATATTAAACAATCAAGTCTTGTTAATAGAAATCCGCTTTCGCACCATGCGAATGGCATTATTTTCATGCCTTATTGCTTCATTAGTACTTGCGAAATACTTGTCACATTAGTTACACGGAATTCTTGACGGAGGCAATGAATTTCCCGCAACATTCACGGCTGAAGTATGCTTCTGTGATTCTCCAGTACAAAGAGCATCAGTTACCGCCCCAACACAAATTTGATACAACGTTGACAGGCAATACTTAGGAGACAGTGAAGGGAGACCTTTACATGTGGCGAGATGTATTTTTAGGGCGTCACTTCGTCGACACGAGATTTGCATTTGTCACACGGGAACGTGACGTGCTCCTTGTTCAACAGACAGTCGACCTCATGCCGTCCAGCTTTGCCATGTTTAGGAAATTTCTTCTCTCCCTCTTCTCAGTTCAACTATGAAATGGGCTATTCAGTCTCAATGTAGCTATACATATATACAAACCAACAAATTGTTTCCCCTCAGGTATTTAATCTAAAAATGTACCAGTAAAAGGTTTTGTTTTATTTTCAAAAGTGAAAAAAAAAAACCATATTGCATTATGAAACTGCAGAGATTACAAACATCGTGATAGACGAGATTTGTAAAACAATGCACACAATAAATGTACACATACTCAAAAAATTAATATGTGTTTACAAATTAAAAAAAAAACTCATCTAATGGGCACACATTTAAATAAATTACTGGATGGGGAACTCATAGAAGTGCACACACAATAAAAAATTACATAGGATTATGCAGTGACCCACCAACCATGCCATCCTCTAAAAGTTCAGTATAAATACAGGAAAACACAAATATTTTCATAAGAACTGTCGTGTGCCGGTTTAGGGATTATAGCACGACATTGGCTCACATCCATCACCCCCTCACACCACCCCCGCCTCGCGCACTTCGCTAGGCGCCTTCCAGACGGCACGTGGAACCAGGGCCGGTGGAAAATTTTCAGTACACGTGGAGCGGAAGCGTAGACCTTCCCCTTCCCCCCTTCACCGCCGGACACCTCTCGCCCGCCGGGAGATCTGTTGAGAGTGCAGGGCTTTCTTGAGTCATCAGCAAATAATCCGGTGTAGTTCGCCTGAA
>NQII01001675.1:346290-424416 GCA_002778355.1 Clitarchus hookeri
GCACCTCGAAAGTTTTGATGTTGTGTATTTGTGAATATATACGAGACAATATATTCGTACTTCAAAATACAACAGTGATAGTCTACCTCATTATAATACCCGCAACCTCCAAGCACTTTTTAGTCGGTGCCTGGAGGACATTAACTCTGACCAGATAAGCCACCATGTCCTCGACAGTGGCGGTACATGAGACTTCGTTAGAACATATCATTATAAACAAGTAAATCATGCCATGTAAGAAACCTTTGAATAAAACCAAACTATCCAAATATATTCGAAGCCGAGACCTTAGCTATAGTCATGCCAATTCCGAGCCATCATCTGTTCGGAATAAAACCCCAAAGTCGCAGTACACAACAAATTTTTTACTAAAAATGGCTCTGGACAACATCAGTTTCAGTAAATACAGGTACACGAAAATTGATGTGCCTATCACTACTATCATCACAAGTTTCATGCAACATGTTAGGGACACCGAACAATGTTTTTACATTCGACTCGTCAGCACAATGTCCTGATAACATGAGGTATATATACGGAATGCCCCATTTCTTTAACTCTCCGTATAAAAACAGTCAAGCATTTTCATGCATCGACATTAATGTATTCCAATAGCATTGTTATATGTTACCTTTTTTGGGCCTACAATTCACACAGTGCGCTAATGCATGCGCAGAACAAAACATTGTTAAAATATTCAGAAAAAAAACTTGCGGAATACACAAAATACTGATTTCCACAAAGCAGGAATGTGGCTCCTTTCAGGAAAATATATGCCCACTTATATTTGAGAATACATAATGCACAGAGGGTTGGCTCATGCGTCAGAAGTGAAATAAATAAAGCGAAATCCGCTCACATTTTGAAAATAGAAAGTACTCAATGCACATCGTGACTCAAAACCATCGCGATATACGGAATACATGTTATAAAATAACACCCATGTCGGCATGGAGCTCAATTTTTGATGCTACAGACCAAATATTTCCTTTTAATTGCAGTAATATGCACAATAAATATATCGAATAGCTAGAAGCGGGAGAGAGAGAGAGAGAGCTATACAATACCCTCCCGCACCATAACCCACCAATAATCTTCTCCCCTCTATCATGACTCTCCACCATCCACCTCCCTGCTATCACTCCCACAGCAGTGACTGCACAAAGAGTTGGTGACTCAACTTTCCTGCATCTACCCCAGAGTGCACCCATATCGTACATTGCTGAGCTTCTCACCATCATTATTCCCACACTTTTCTCTCCCCCACCCCCTCCTAGTACCATACACATATTAGCATATAGAATGCCCCGGACATAGTCTCTTGTCTGCTGCTACTGTCAATGTTACTTGCTCGAGTCGTGCATCATAACGTGTTCAGTTAATTTACCGCCTGGTCCTCTCACATCACCAAGCAGAGGATGTTTGCGTACTCTCCCAGTGGGCAGAACATCATTTCGCCGATCATAGTTTATGGGAGGCTTTGCCCACTTGCAGGCCTAGGTACAAAAAGCGAATTTGCATTTTTGCCAAAAAAAGTCCCTGGTAACATTTGCGCACCACGAATGTCGTTGTGTGTTCAATAAATTACCGGCATGGGTACCTGCAGCAAGACGAAGATATTCACGACTGCCGGCTCTGCGATGAGCGCTTCGAGGTTTGCACGTCCTTTGTTCTGGCTGCACCACATTCCTGTGGATGGGTAAAGCACGACGGCGCGCAACAGCAGCTGCTATCATCACAACCTACATCTTAGTCGCCAAATCATCGCCCACCAAAATCGTAAACTCCACCGCCCGCAGCACCACATATGCCACCACAAAGCCAGACACAGGAGCTTCCAGGAAGATGCCACCTCACAGAGGAAAACATGAATGGCTCCACAGGCCAAGAAACTGCCAACCCCATAGATATGATCACATCACTTACATCGCCCAGCATCAGCACCACCTGGAGCCCGTTCACCTTGACGACGTGCGACGATTGGCTTCCAGAACCCAAGGGCATAATGCAGACCACCATCAGCATCAGAGACATCTGGTTGATGCCCTCCACAGTTACTTCCATCGCACAGCCAAAATAATTCGAACAGGATCGAGACTCTTTCCTACATTATTTGTTTACAACAAAGAATACAACAGTTATTTTCCTATGAGCACCTCAAGGTGAGTGTATACAAATATTATTTGCGGATTGTTTTCTCTATTATTTTACTCAAGTCTCTCTTTGTATATTCTCAAACACATACGAATGTGTTTCTGGGCACTATGTTTCGCCCATGTGCTTACGATTTGCACAAACAAAAA
Source organism: Clitarchus hookeri (assembly GCA_002778355.1). Taxonomy (NCBI): domain Eukaryota; kingdom Metazoa; phylum Arthropoda; class Insecta; order Phasmatodea; family Phasmatidae; genus Clitarchus; species Clitarchus hookeri. The sequence goes on from NQII01001675.1 coordinate 348,594, forward strand.
AACTGTTTCACCACTGCCAAAGTTATTTTAGCACTCGACACTAGCATGCACCACACCACCAGTAGTTACCTAACATCCATGGCTCGTCGCCGGTTTTATCCTCCTCCAGTGAGCTGGTCTTCACCTCGCATGACAGGTTGCGGAACAACGTCGTTTGCTGGAGAAACGGTACCATGTTTGCTTCTTGATCAGGGGTCAATCTATGTGTTTCAAAATTGCATTCTTCGCTGAAGTGAAGCATCATTTCCTGGTCTTCTCACCATGTTTCGTACTCCCAGTGCTAGTGGTGGAAGCTATCTTAATGATTATGGTTACACCCTTATTTACCTCCAACAGTTCATCGGTGCATCATGGTAGGGATAAGTCCGGTCTCATGTTGTAAACTGTGTAGGTTTGAACACCGCACCAGATTCTGTCCATAAAATAAACTTTATACTTGTCTTCGGCACTCACGATGCATGGGTTGTAGGCGAGGACCAGGGCATAGTAGATGCGAGCATGATTTATGCTGTCGTAGGCCTAGATGTTTTTCACTGTGTCCTCGTATTGTAGGTCTCCCAGCAAGTACTTCACCCTCCTGGACACCGGGATGGAGTTGGAATAACACCAGACTGTACCTGGCTCTAAAAGGAGGATGTGTATGTCACCTCGTGTGTGGAAAGTTTTGACAATGCGATAAGAGTAACTGTGGCGTACATTAATCAACTGCTGCTGGTGCTAATGTTGGTCTGCATGGTGCCCTTGGGCACTGGAAGCCAATCGTCGTATGCTGCGGAGGTGAGCAGGTGTCAGGGGGTGCTGTGGCTGGGCTGGAGATGTAATGTGATCAAATTCATGACATCGGCAGTCGCTTGGTCTGTGGAGCCATTCGCGTGTTTTCATGGTGAGGGTGCTTCTTTCTCGAGGCTGGAGACTACCAAGTCGTCTGTCTTTGCGGTCGCCTATGTAGTGCTTCGGGCGTTGGAGGTGGTGATGGTGGGCAACTACGGCGAGTGTAGTGACGAGAGCAGCTACTGATATGCATCTTCGTGCCTTACACAATTAATGGGAATGTGATGTGTCCAGAACTAAGGAGGTTCGGCCCTTGAAAGCATACTTCGCAGGGAAGGTAGTCGCGAATGTATTCGTCTTGGCGCAGGTATGACAGTGACCTCTTGAACATANAAAGCATACTTCGCAGGGAAGGTAGTCGCGAATGTATTCGTCTTGGCGCAGGTATGACAGTGACCTCTTGAACATAAACTGAACTTCGTAGCACTTGTATGTTAGCAGGCACTCTTTCAGCAGAAAAGTGAGTTCGCGTTTTGTATTNACATAAACTGAACTTCGTAGCACTTGTATGTTAGCAGGCACTCTTTCAGCAGAAAAGTGAGTTCGCGTTTTGTATCCAGGGCTGCGAACGAGCGAACCCTCTCCTGTACGATGATGTCCGATTGTTTTCGACCACTGGGACCGGGAGCAAACTCCTGCTGCTTGGTGATGCGAAGCAAGACGAGAAATTAACTGTATATTTTATGATGAGTGACTCGAACAGCTGACGGTGATGGCAGCAGCATGCAGTAGACTGGGTGTGGGAGCATTTTATATTCTGGTATATGCATGGTTCTAAGAGGAGGAGGAAAGGACAGGTGTAAATGTGGTGGCAGGCTCACGACATTGGTGCACTCGATTGTAGATGCAGAAAACTAGAGTCTCCAGCTCACTGTAGTGGGCAATGGTAATGGAGTAATGGCATGTAGGATTGTTAACTATTTGGTGGGAGGCAGTAGGGGAGGAGGTGATGAGATCTCTCTTTTCTAGCTACTCGATACAGTTTTTTTGCATATGGCGACCAAATTTGAAATGTTTGGTCTGAATCATTCCTAATGAATATGTGTGTTTGTAAAATTAAGCTCCACGCCGATTCTTGGTGCATAATGTATTCTTGAAACTAAATGAGCATCTCTTTTCTTGAAATGAGGCACTAACGTGCTTTATGGAAACATGTGGTTTGTGTATTACACCAGGTTTTTTCCCGGGCAGTTTAACATTGTTCCGTTTTTTCATGTGTATTAAGGCATTGTGCAAATTGTAGGTGAAAAAATAAAATAACAATGAACTATTTTTTGTCACAACATCGATTTTGTCAAATTTTGGCACAATAAATATTATGACATAATTTTGAGTTTGTAGTTCCATTGACTTGTATAAGAAATATAGCTAGTTGGGTGTATAGGGTACTTTTGTAATTCACTTTTTTAAAAATGTAAACAAGCTATAAAAACCAAGAATTTGATATGTCAGATTAAGGTTCCCCTTAAATATGAATTTTTGTGAACTGTAGCATTTACAAAAATAAATACATTAACAGCGGAATCCGAAATTTTTAAAACAAAATTAAGCTACGAATAAAAGCTATAATATTTGGTGGTTATGAAGGGGGGAAAGGTGGCCTACCTGGAGGAGTACAGCACGCGTCCATCTCGGTAGAGTCTCACGAACTTGTTGGGTGTAGTGATGGTGTGCAGGTAGGACTGCTTGCCGTTGTAGAAGTATGTGTCGGGTTTCCNCTCACGAACTTGTTGGGTGTAGTGATGGTGTGCAGGTAGGACTGCTTGCCGTTGTAGAAGTATGTGTCGGGTTTCCAGATGCGAGCGAGCATGGAGATGCTGAGAGCCAGCGTCTCCTTGCTGCTGTGGAAGGACAGTCGCCGATCCACCCAGGACTGGCGGAAGTAGCAGTCCATCGAGTACGTCTGTCGAGCAGGCAGACCTTCTNGGACAGTCGCCGATCCACCCAGGACTGGCGGAAGTAGCAGTCCATCGAGTACGTCTGTCGAGCAGGCAGACCTTCAAGTCTCCGCGCGTCTCCTACACGCTCTCTACAAATACCTAAGTACACTAGAAACATGATACCTGCAATAATATCACTGTAATATAAGTCATCTGAGAAGTGATAACAGAACAGTTCATNCTCCAACAGTTCATCGGTGCATCATGGTAGGGATAAGTCCGGTCTCATGTTGTAAACTGTGTAGGTTTGAACACCGCACCAGATTCTGTCCATAAAATAAACTTTATACTTGTNTCCGGTCTCATGTTGTAAACTGTGTAGGTTTGAACACCGCACCAGATTCTGTCCATAAAATAAACTTTATACTTGCCTTCGGCACTCATGATGCATGGGTTGTAGGCGAGGACCAGGGCATAGTAGATGCGAGCATGATTTATGCTGTCGTAGGCCTAGATGTTTTTCACTGTGTCCTCGTATTGTAGGTCTCCCAGCAAGTACTTCACCCTCCTGGACCCCAGGATGGAATTGGAATAACACCAGACTGTACCTGGCTCTAAAAGGAGGATGTGTATATCACCGTGTGTGTGGAAAGTTTTGACAATGCGATAAGAGTAACTGTGGCGTACGCCAATCAACTGCTGCTGGTGCTAATGTTGGTCTGCATGGTGCCCTTGGGCACTGGAAGCCAATCGTCGTATGCTGCGGAGGTGTGCAGGTGTCAGGGGGTGCTGTGGCTGGGCTGGAGATGTAATGTTATCAAATTCATGACATCGGCAGTCGCTTGGTCTGTGGAGTCATTCGCGTGTTTTCACGGTGAGGGTGCTTCTTTCTCGAGGCTGGAGACTACCAAGTCGTCTGTCTTTGTGGTCGCCTATGTAGTGCTTCGGGCGTTGAAGGTGGTGAAGGTGGTGGGCGGCTATGGCAAGTGTAGTGACGAGGGCAGCTACTGCTATGCATCTTCGTGCCTTACACAATTAATGGGAATGTGATGTGTCCAGAACTAAGGAGGTTCGGCCCTCAAAGCATACTTCGCAGGGAAGGTAGTCGCGAATGTATTCGTCTTGGCGCAGGTATGACAGTGACCTCTTGAACATAAACTGAACTTCGTAGCACTTGTATGTTAGCAGGCACTCTTTCAGCAGAAAAGTGAGTTCGCGTTTTGTATCCAGGGCTGCGAACGAGCGAACCCTCTCCTGTACGATGATGTCGGATTGTTTTCGACCACTGGGACCGGGAGCAAACTCCTGCTGCTTGGTGATGCGAAGCAAGACGAGAAATTAACTGTATATTTTATGATGAGTGACTCGAACAGCTGACGGTGATGGCAGCAGCATGCAGTAGACTGGGTGTGGGAGCATTTTATATTCTGGTATATGCATGGTTCTAAGAGGAGGAGGAAAGGACAGGTGTAAATGTGGTGGCAGCCTCACGACATTGGTGCACTCGATTGTAGATGCAGAAAACTAGTCTCTCCAGCTCACTGTAGTGGGCAATGGTAATGGAGTAATGGCATGTAGGATTGTTAACTATTTGGTGGGAGGCAGTAGGGGAGGAGGTGATGAGATCTCTCTTTTCTAGCTACTCGATACAGTTTTTTTGCATATGGCGACCAAATTTGAAATGTTTGGTCTGAATCATTCCTAATGAATATGTGTGTTTGTAAAATTAAGCTCCACGCCGATTCTTGGTGCATAATGTATTCTTGAAACTAAATGAGCATCTCTTTTCTTGAAATGAGGCACTAACGTGCTTTATGGAAACATGTGGTTTGTGTATTACACCAGGTTTTTTCCCGGGCAGTTTAACATTGTTCCGTTTTTTCATGTGTATTAAGGCATTGTGCAAATTGTAGGTGAAAAAATAAAATAACAATGAACTATTTTTTGTCACAACATCGATTTTGTCAAATTTTGGCACAATAAATATTATGACATAATTTTGAGTTTGTAGTTCCATTGACTTGTATAAGAAATATAGCTAGTTGGGTGTATAGGGTACTTTTGTAATTCACTTTTTTAAAAATGTAAACAAGCTATAAAAACCAAGAATTTGATATGTCAGATTAAGGTTCCCCTTAAATATGAATTTTTGTGAACTGTAGCATTTACAAAAATAAATACATTAACAGCGGAATCCGAAATTTTTAAAACAAAATTAAGCTACGAATAAAAGCTATAATATTTGGTGGTTATGAAGGGGGGAAAGGTGGCCTACCTGGAGGAGTACAGCACGCGTCCATCTCGGTAGAGTCTCACGAACTTGTTGGGTGTAGTGATGGTGTGCAGGTAGGACTGCTTGCCGTTGTAGAAGTATGTGTCGGGTTTCCAGATGNTGTTTAGTGTCTTGCAGCTATGAATTATGGAGGGACATGTATGGCCTCTAGTGACACACCCGTGCAGGAAAATCGTATTTAACGCAACTGGGGCTCACGTTGAGCTATTAAGTTATTGCGTGACAACCTTCGTTGTAGTCGCGCAATTTGCTCATGATGATCAATTTTTGTTTGCAAGTGAGTGCGTATTAATAGTTGCATGTACAACCACAGACATTCCAACAAATAGTTCTGTTAATGCTTCTATATACGTTAACAATATTTACATCATATCTAGAACAGCTGAGGTTTATTCTACTCAGGTTGGAAAGCTCAATGCTTTTAGTTTACTTGATTAATAAAATGTTTGTGTATATTTTTGTATTATGACTAGGAACGTACAAATTTTGCGTTAATAAGTGGCCGCATGTTAAACTGTAATACGATGTATGCTCCTCCGGCGTCTGCCATTAGTCGAGAACTTGCATGACACGTGCCACGTACGATTTCAGCCAATAGTAAAGTCTGAGTTGTTGAGCTGCCAATACCAGCAACTAAAGTCACACAGGTTAAATGGCGCCGTGTATTTCCCAGTAGACAATGCACTCACAAACTTCGCTTAGTTAAGTGTAGGGCAATATTATTATAACGCAGGTTTTGAACTTCTCTGATAGGGACATAACTTCCGTTCTTTTCAAAGATGATATTTATATAAACTCGTTTCGTCTACAGTAAATAAATTTTGTTTTATGTATATACGAAAGGAAAGTGTTGAGTAAAACTAAAACGCTTCTGTAGTACATAGTTGATTTTAGTACATAACGAAATTTACTAAATTATTTGTTACTAAACAGCATATTCCTTAGAACATAAAAATAGTAATTTGACCTTTGAAATTCAAGAACATACTTTAACAGAAATAATGCTGTTGAAATACTATAAGTACAATGCAATATTATATTTAGCTTCAATATATAGATCAAACAAACACCTTTGGTTCTGGCAAATCTACTTTGCAATAGTTCAGATATAACCATACATTTCCCAGTGGCATAACATCCTGNGTTCTGGCAAATCTACTTTGCAATAGTTCAGATATAACCATACATTTCCCAGTGGCATAACATCCTGTGTTGCTGCAAATAAAGTGTATTTTGAAGGAACGTGCTGATTCGTACCATCCCCACCCCCCTTTACTCTGCACAGTTAGACATGTTCGCCTCTACCCTCTTTCTTTGCCACGAACACACGGAAGAAAAACAGCTACAAGCTACTTAGCGGGCAAATAAGCGGCGTGACACAGTCTTTTACCCAAGCAAATAGAATTTTTCCATTTTAAGAAAAATCAAACGGGATGTAAATATTTTCTCCACTACAACAGCGTTTAGAATCAATATAAGGAACCAATTTCAAAATACGTTTTTATGACTTAAAATATTGGTATGAAAACACAGATAGAATAAACACAAAATTACTAGACACAATCTCAGAACACAAAACAAATATCTATTATTAACACAAAATAAATGTCAGGAACAACAAAACATGTCAATATAGAGAAATACAGAGTACGGATCACTTCTTATACCACTGTGCACTCTTCAAAATATAAAGAAATCGATTAAAAACACATTAAAAATATTAGGAGAAAATTGACCGTTAGTAGCTAACAAAAATATATATCATGTACCGTTTCTAAATTCTATCGCGGAATATACATTAAATATAGAAAATATAATTCAAACATGAAATTATGTAGTAAAGGAATAATAATAGAAGTGCTGCTTACTATGGCTCTTTAGGTTGAGTTCAGGTTAGTTTTTGTTTTTATGTTAATATCTTGATTATAAAATTTTGGCAAATTATTGGAATTTTTTATATTTGTATAAAATAAAAATTTTTGGTTTATTTTGTGTATTGTTTGTATTTTTTTTGTCATACCTTAATCAAAATTGTATTATATTAGTAAAAATTTAAATGTTTAATCACAAAATTATTTTTAAAAAAAATTATTGTAAATTTTGTAATGTTCTGTTTTTAAAAAATGATTGAAAATATTTCTCGAAAATTGTAAATAAATTTAATATTAAAAAGAGTGAGGAGACTGGCTGGGTCGCCATCCGCAAACCTCCTCGTGGTTCCCCACGGGCTGAGCGTTAACGAGTATAACTCCAACTCCCTGCTCCTGTGGAAACGAAGATATTTTAAAAAACCGGAATGGAAACAGGGGTACAAAAAAAATAACTCAAACCCCTAAAAGTAAAACAGCTCCACTTCTTTCTGATCATGGGGTGAACTCTGGCCCTGGNCACTATGTTGGGCCTTTGTGGACCACTATACTGGGCCTTTGTGGACCACTATGTTGGCCTTTGTGGACCACCATACTGGGCCTTTGTGGATCACTATACTGGGCCTTTATGGACCACTATATTGGGCCTTTGTGGACCACTTTACTGTGCCATTGTGGACCACTATACTGGGCTTTTGTGGACCACTTTACTGGGCCTTTGTGGAACACTATACTGGGCTTTTGTGGATCACTTTACTGCGACTTAGTGGACCACTTTACTGGCCTTTTTTGGACCACTATACTGGGCCTTTGTGGACCACTAGACTGGGCCTTCGTGGACCGCATTATTGGGCCTTTGTGGACCACTATACTGGGCCTTTATGGACCACTATACTGGGCCTTTGTGGATCAATATACTGGGCCTTTATGTACCACTATATTGGGCCTTTGTGGACCACTATACTGGGCCTTTGTAGACCACTTTACTGTGCCATTGTGGACCACTATACTGGGCCTTTGTAGACCACTATGTTGGGCCTTTGTGGACCACTATACTGGGCCTTTGTGGACCACTATGTTGGCCTTTGTGGACCACCATACTGGGCCTTTGTGGATCACTATACTGGGCCTTTATGGACCACTATATTGGGCCTTTGTGGACCACTATACTGGGCCTTTGTAGACCACTTTACTGTGCCATTGTGGACCACTATACTGGGCTTTTGTGGACCACTTTACTGGGCCTTTGTGGAACACTATACTGGGCTTTTGGGGATCACTTTACTGCGACTTAGTGGACCACTTTANTATACTGGGCTTTTGGGGATCACTTTACTGCGACTTAGTGGACCACTTTACTGGCCTTTTTTGGACCACTATACTGGGCCTTTGTGGACCACTAGACTGGGCCTTCGTGGACCGCATTATTGGGCCTTTGTGGACCACTATACTGGGCCTTTGTGGATCACTATACTGGGATTTTGTTGACCACTAGACTGGGCTGTTCTGTGGGTGGTGGGGAGAAGGGGGTAGTTCCTGGGAGAGCGATGAAGTAGATAAGCTAATTTTACATAAACATTTTGGCCATAATAAAAACTTCAAAAAACTATATAACTATTGTCATAAAAAGCGTTCAGGCATATAGCCGCCTTCCCTGTCCACCCCCTCCCCTTCATTACCCTCTAGATTCCCAGGCCCAAGAAATAATAGTGGTATCCTTTAAATTGTTAACTCGTCTACCCAATCCTAATATGTAGTAAAGGTTCACTTGGTAGTGGTTTTTCGTTCTCCTTTTAATTAATTAAAAATTATCATAACTATAAAATTTCAAACTTTATCATTGCCTTGGATAGTAGTAAGAATAATACAAATATGTGAAAATTTTTTTAATTCGATATTAAAAAAAAAAGCAAAATTATTATTATTATTTCCCTTGGACACTTAAAAAAAAAAAGATTTCTTAAAGACTGGTATTGATGTCAAATGAACAATTTTAAAACATCAATATCACATAAATATTTCTACACAACACCTCAACAATACATAATGAAATAACACAAACACAACATAACAACATCAATATTAACAACACAAAACTGGCACCAATACGACATAACACAGACATCAACACAACATAACACGGACACCTCAAATAAACAACACAAATCTTTGTCTCCGCTTAGTGAGGACATTTGGGAAGGATGAGGTGTCCAATAGAAGGAGACAGAGGCACCGATTTTAACATTTGACTTGACTTGTATTTTATAAATCAACCTAATTTCTCTTTTAAAATAAAATATAATTTATATTTTACCCTTCTGTAAATAAACATATCATAACAATAAATTTTATGTACTGTCAAATTTTATGTTTCGACAAATATTAATTTTAAATTTTGTTTCAATATTCAAAACAGTGACCAGTAATTGCCTTCAGCCGGGGACTGGTGACATTTTAATATGTTCTGTTCAGTTCCGTGGTACATCAGGTTTGTGGACTCAGTCGGCCAGTAAGTGTTTACTCACTCACTCTCTCTCTCTCTCTGCAGCAAATCCTGATCTATAAAATCATTTTTAAAAGATATGTTACGAACACAGTTCTTTCAATGTTACAAAAAAGGAATTTTACAAGGAATATCGCTGTATTTCTGTGAGAAAATAATATTAATATTTATAAGTTTCTTTTGGATGTGCTGGCAAAAACTTTTTAAAATAGATTCAGGATGCCAGTAACCGAGTACCTATTGTTAAATATTCTCGATGCTTATTGAATATGTTGTGTATTTGATGTAGACCACATAACGCGTTGCAAAAATTAATTAGGAGCATAGAAATTTGGACTCATATTTTCCAAAATTTTCCACTTTTCAGGGCTACTTTNCGTTGCAAAAATTAATTAGGAGCATAGAAATTTGGACTCATATTTTCCAAAATTTTCCACTTTTCAGGGCTACTTTTTAAACTATAAGAATTTGACTACAAACATTTACATTTATGCGGTTCTTATATAAATCTCTTCCGTATAAAGAAATAAAAATATAATTTGAGATATGAGTTTGAGTGTTTTGTGAGCCCCACTTACAAGTACTGCTGCAAGCTTAGTAACACGTCTGCTGTGACTAATGAACACAATATTGCCAGCTTACACATTGCATTGATTGCTGACCACAAAAGTCCTTCTNCACGTCTGCTGTGACTAATGAACACAATATTGCCAGCTTACACATTGCATTGATTGCTGACCACAAAAGTCCTTCTGTGGCTGCGACTACGTAAATACTCTAATTACAAAATTAAAATTGTTGGTGACACAAAATATTTTGTGAGGTCTTTTTTACAAAAGAATTTTTGTCGTCATAGACAAAACTTGTTGGTCAACAGAATATGTCGATATTATATTTAACGGAATTTTCAAGAAACAGACGATTTAGCATGTTCAATAATTGTCGTGCAGCAACTTGTAAGAAACGCAACTTGGCAGTTTTGGAGATACAAAAACAATAATAATTGACTCATTCGCAGAAATGAGGGAATTTTTACCGAACAGAACAAAAGGTATTTACTGAATCAGATAAAGTAAAAGTTTCACATATTTTAAAATGTACTCGTATTAGGGTAATTTTACATAATGTTATCTATAACCGTCCCTAAATTATCGTAAAATAACTTTGGTATTCACATCTAAAAATTAATGAACACAGTGCCTGTCAACTACTCATAATTAACTCTTTTGCCATTTTNAACTTTGGTATTCACATCTAAAAATTAATGAACACAGTGCCTGTCAACTACTCATAATTAACTCTTTTGCCATTTGAATTCTTATAAAATATGGACATAAACTTTTTTTTTTTGGACATAACACCACACGGAATGACTATACAGTAAAATATTTTAGTACGTGCTACAAACTATATTTCGGCTACTTGTTGCCAGGAATTTCCATGTAACGCAGCAAGAGAATTATTGTATCTTTTAAAAACATCTTCATGAAACAAAGAAATTAATAATATTACTTGGTTTTTTTTAATAATCTCAGAGTGAACACGATTTTATTGTTAAAATTGGACAAAGACAATCCACAGTGACGGATAGAATTAATTTGTTCTAATTTATTTGTAGTGTTGAGTGACGTGGCGTCATAAGACGCCAAGCATTCCCTGGTAAAAATATGACAAAGAAAAAATAAATCCTATATTTTTAATGTTTATCATCACCAGTATGTGCGGTTCAGAATACCAGCAACTGTTTCAAAGGAAAAAAATCTACATGGAAACTATCTCAGAGTTAAGAAATGCCATGTTAAGAAAAAAAAACATTCATTCGTTTTTCTTTTTTTTTCGTAAAGTTTAAATACTGTTAGGCGCTCGCTGTTTCGCATCACCACAACAACCAACGTATAATCTTTATTTGCGTCGCAACGCGAGTATGGTGTTTGGCACGGAGTAGAGAGATTTGGGCGGCTCTTAACATTGATGTCTTGACAACCGATAAGGGTGAAACGAGGTGAGTATGGCGCAGAGAAATGTTTGGAAGATACCCGAAAAAAAAACCCTCCGGCCAGAGGCATCGTCCGGCATGATTCCTACATACGGAAATCCGGGAGCGACCCCGCCGGGAATCGAACCCGGTTTACCTAGGTGGGAGGCTAGTAGTCTGGTCACTACACAACCGCGGCGCCTTTTGTGGCTATTTGTCTGTGATGAGTTATACTGGTTTCCTAGTAACGAAATATAGGGAAAAGTGTTTGCAATTATAACACAAAAACAATCCACGTGACTTCGCACTGTTATAGATGCGAACACGGATATGTTAAAATTCTTAATTTTTTGTTATTTTGAAATAAAATGTTCCTTTTTTTTTCGTGGGGAAAGATAATTGTCTTTCAGCTTTTACTAGTTTGTAAAAGGACCTGGGTGCTATTGGCCATTCCCAAATCAATGTTTATCGCAACGCCACTGATAGTGTTACGAAAGTAATCTTAGCGGCTAGTTTCAAATATTTGTATCTAACGAAAACAAAAACAAAAAATTACAGTATTTTTAGGTTATTATATGTTTGCCATAAATATAGAAGAAGGTAAGGTGAGGTGTCTTGAGGGATCTCAGCAAGTTATTTATCAGCTAGACCCTGATTTTCAGGCAAATCGTACCAATCGTGCGGTAAAACAGTATGGGGTGTCTTTTTATTTTNGACCCTGATTTTCAGGCAAATCGTACCAATCGTGCGGTAAAACAGTATGGGGTGTCTTTTTTTTTTTAGTTTCTGAGTAGATTACCAGTATACTAACATGTTAAGTAATGGAATATAAACGAAAAAAAAAATTCCTTTTATCTTAGTTTTTTAATTTAAACCATATGAAAGATAACGTTTCCGATCTCCGAGTTCGCATATGCGTAATCTACTAAAAAAACTGAAAAAAATTGCAGACTACATTGTCTTAACCGCACGATTGGCACAATTCTCACTCAGCTATAGTGTAAAGCCAGAGTGAAGCTTCTGGATGGAGCGCGGGGCGAACGCCACACCTCGAGGCAGCGTCGNCCGCACGATTGGCACAATTCTCACTCAGCTATAGTGTAAAGCCAGAGTGAAGCTTCTGGATGGAGCGCGGGGCGAACGCCACACCTCGAGGCAGCGTCGAGCAAGTCTCGGCATTGACTGGCTGAGACGGCGTGTAGAGGATACGCGCGTACTCACCATGTCTACCTCGGAGATGGGACCCATGCTCCGCACCATTATGTCCACCTCGACCACCGCCGGCGGACCTGCACACACCAGGCACCACCATTACAACTGCTCCAGAAATGTGTTTGGATTGCATGGTTTTTGCAAAATTACACGTCAAGATCAACATTTTACGGTTTTTCTTATGTACAATTAAAATAAAACTAAATTATTTGCAGAACATTTGNTACACGTCAAGATCAACATTTTACGGTTTTTCTTATGTACAATTAAAATAAAACTAAATTATTTGCAGAACATTTAAAAAAGAGAATCTGGAAGATGTTGTCTTAATTCATTTTAAGGTATGTTTACGAAAGTTATTTTTCTAGAAACTTAGAGGTAAAAGTTATTTTATAAAAATTTCTAAAAATTGAAAATAAGGAAAAATTTCTTTATTTTCAGCAATTGCAAAAATATTTCCTTGTACAATTTCATAGATGTATTGAAGTAGCTCTTGGTATCTTCTTTCNGAAAAAGAGAATCTGGAAGATGTTGTCTTAATTCATTTTAAGGTATGTTTACGAAAGTTATTTTTCTAGAAACTTAGAGGTAAAAGTTATTTTATAAAAATTTCTAAAAATTGAAAATAAGGAAAAATTTCCTTATTTTCAGCAATTGCAAAAATATTTCCTTGTACAATTTCATAGATGTATTGAAGTAGCTCTTGGTATCTTCTTTCAGTGTCAATTATCTTATTTCTGTGTGTGAGCCGGTTGTCATGATTTCTACCTTTATAAAACAGGTAAATAATGATTATGACATGTCATGTTGCAAAAATCATGCGATCTGAAAATATTTTATCTGAGGAAAAGGTAGTCCTATATAATGTCTACAAGTTGAACAGTATGTGGTATAAATGGCCATACATAAAGGTTATCCACAAGATCTACAGCCGAGTCCAATCAGATTATACAAGCCGGCCATACTAAGTAGCCGTACCAACACACCTCAAAACGAAAACTCAGAATGAAACTTGAAAATTAAACCTCAAAAAGAAAGATTGAAAGAAAACCTCTAAACGAGATTCAAGAATAATCGTTTCACCTTCATATGATGTGTATTCTGCCCAATAAACCTGGTTGTAATAGATCACATCATTCTTGATGTTGCAATTTTAATGGCCAGCATTATAGTTGCCCGGGAGGTCTGAGTTTTTGAGAGCTCGAACGACTAAATGCAGTTCGAACCACCAGAGTTTTACCGTACTATTCTCGAGTACTCGAACTCTTCTGAAAGTAGCGCTCACTCTAGTCCACAACAAGGAATGGTAGAANTTGCAAAAATCATGCGATCTGAAAATATTTTATCTGAGGAAAAGTTAGTCCTATATAATGTGTACAAGTTGAACAGTATGTGGTATAAATGGCCATATATAAAGGCTATCCACAAGATCTACAGCCGAGTCCAATCAGATTATACAAGCCGGCCATACTAAGTAGCCGTACCAACACACCTCAAAACGAAAACTCAGAATGAAACTTGAAAATTAAACCTCAAAAAGAAAGATTGAAAGGAAACCTCTAAACGAGATTCAAGAATAATCGTTTCACCTTCATATGATGTGTATTCTGCCCAATAAACCTGGTTGTAATATATCACATCATTCTTGATGTTGCAATTTTAATGGCCAGCATTATAGTTGCCCGGGAGGTCTGAGATTTTGAGAGCTCGAACGACTAAATGCAGTTCGAACCACCAGAGCTTTACCGTACTATTCTCGAGTACTCGAACTCTTCTGAAAGTAGCGCTCACTCTAGTCCACAACAAGGAATGGTAGAAGTTCTGTGACCGAACTCACTCGTTGCACACCTCTACTACTAGAACTCGCACACTCTAAATACTCCGCTGGGTTCAACTGGCTGGGAGCACCAGTTCAAGGCTACTAGGTTTCGATTCGCGCTTATGTGTGTGAAACATGGTGGACGTTTCCGTTGGCCGAAGGGATTTTCTTGGAGCACTCACTATTCCTCAATCGCTGCAGCATCCTAACAGGTTCTCATCCTGCTACGAGTCAATCAAATACAAGCCGTTTCTGATGTCAGAACAGCAAAAACTTCGCACGGCCACCAGTTTCAACTTAGAAATACTCTATGCTTTCGTAATTTATGCAGCACTTTAAAAAGGACGCACAGCGTCGTAAAAGTAAATAGTTCGTCTAACTTTTCCTACAATGGCAATTGTTGTTCTTGATGTCGTTGCCTATAAGGCATCTGAACTGCTCTGTAGCATGTTTGGAAAACGCATTTCTTTATATGACAATATGTAAACCCATGAAAAGAAAATAAAGTGTATTCATGGTATCTTAACACATTTTTGAACCAACACGTGTTGGACTGTTTCCTAAAGATTCCATGTATCACATGCGGTTTAAAATTATCTTAAAATAAGTGGTTGTTCACAGTGATTGGTCAGCAGTGAGGGGTCAGCACTGAGTAGTCAGCAGTAAGAGGTCAGCAGTAAGGGGTCAGATATGAGGGGTCAGCAGTGAGGAGTAGCAGTGAGGTGTCAGTACTGAGTAGTCAGCAGTGAAGGGTCAGCAGTGAAGGGTCAGCCCTGTGAAATCGAGTATGATGTGTACGACTACATGCAAAACCTTCACCGATTGATCAACAATTATATGGGAAACAATGATGACACTGTGTCAAGATCTTCAGTAAGAGTTACAATGCACGACACCATGAAAGAGTAAATGTTAGAAGAAACCGACCTCCAGAATACTAACATGTGATATGTGTGGTGCAACAATTTGGTAGAAGCGATAACTTGAGACACACTGGTACATGTAAAGGTAACACACCTTCGCTTGACTCGAGACAGAATACATTGAACATGTTGCTGGACTGGCACTCGCTAGTTGGAAGAATGAGCGCAGGGCGTATTTGACGGTTGTCTGCTTTAAGTGTGGTCTTGAGTTCCAGCTGGGTGAAGAACTTGTCTGCTTTAAGTGTGGTCTTGAGTTCCAGCTGGGTGAAGAACTTGTCTGAAAAAAACTGTTGAGGATGTGGCTTTATGGTGATGTGATTAAAGAACTAGATAAAATGACTGCAAAAAACGGATGCATAAAAAACAATGCTTAAATCTCGCTGACGAAATGTGCAAGTAACTATTTATATAGAGCAGAAGCTAGACCCAGTATATACCCGTGCTGCTACTGTGGAAATAACTTGAGTTCTTTTTTGCCTGAAGCAGGCACAAGCTGATAATTGTAAGAAGCCTACCGCTAAGTTTGCCTAGGTGGATGCACTTTCTTCAACGACTGGAAAATTACTATGGAAACGGTGTGGCTCCTGTGTAAAGATTTTCAGCAAAAGCAGCCATACTCGTCGACATGAGAAAAGTAAATGTTCATAAGGACCGACTTACAAATCACTATCATGTACTAACTGCATGCCAGCATTTGGTAGAAGCGATAATCGAAATATACTTACAGGTACATGAAAAGGTAATGTACCTTTTACCGGTATGTGACAGCATGCATTGAACTTATCGCCACAAAACAATGCCACGGCAAGCCTTACTGCTGATTCGTGGTGTAAACTAACGATGGTTCGAGCACCCATCAAATTACCTGGGCCTGCATCGTGTTTCAAAACAGTGTGTGAAGAAGGAAATATGAGAGTTGCAGACATTTACTACTGTGAAGAGTGCGAGCAATACAGATCGTCGGAAGTTGTGAACAACAAACATGCACCGCTAACATGTAATGTGTAAAACGACGAAGTTACAACTATCTAGGAATTTGAGAGCAAAAATGTGACCTCCAAGTCTGCTGGTGATGATGTGAAATATTCATTTTCTACTGATGATGATAAAGTGCCTACATCTGTAAAGCAAAAGCGTATACATTTTGCTGAAGATAAGTGCTACCTGAAGTTGGGACAGAAGACACGCAGATTCGAACCCAGTACTCTGGCCCAGAGGTATATAACGACCTACTCATCACAGAAGAACATAGATGCAGACATGAATTGTGAACCTTTTGCGAAGAGTGTCGTGAAGTCTAGCTACTTATTTTCTGAAGGCCTCAATGACTTGGTCGATAGACTATGGGTGTTGGTTCCATTGCGGAGAAGTGGATATCTTTCTGTCAGCCAAGAGATAAATTAGATTATTGATTAACTCAAAGCTGAAGCATTTATTGCATGACATAATATACATGTATGATTTGGCTAAGAAAAAAGGAATAAATAAAAAAAATTATTATTTGTTAAATATAAAATTCCTATCATCTATGTAATGTACCTACTGACATGTGTTTGTAAATGTCTGGTAGGCTGCAAGTACTTGAAATGGACATATATAGAGTAGGGTCATATACGAAAATATTTTGTTGGAGATTTAGTTAATTGTGATTTTTGTATAATGAGTTCGATACTTGAATGTGTAGATATATAACACACACATAAGTTTTTAAATTGTGTATAATGTTGTTTTTACAAATGGGAAATGATTGTACTCTATAGGTTCGAGCCTGCGATACCTTATTTTCAAGGATGATGCACTGTCTCCGGCGCCGTCAGGATACAGCAGTTATTTCCTATTAAATTTCAATACCATATGTAAAAATGCAGTGTGTTTTGTCAACTGGTTCGTAAGGAAGTTGTTTGCTATTCTGCTGTACTGACCAGGACGGCCTGGTCTTGTGTAGCGTGCATGTCGTACAGCACCCGACACTCGTGTATTATGCGATTGCGCTGGTTGGTAAGTGCTCATAACTGTTTTCTTTGCATTTTATTTGTTTATCTGTTTGTATCAGCGCGTATCAGTGACGTCTCTTTTGCGCTACTAACAGTTTAAAAGTATGTTGCTTTTTGTGGAGCACAGTCTTTACCAGTCGCGTAATGTGTATCGTGCTTCATGCATTGTACTCATTTTTGGCGTTGGCCCGCGTGATCATTCGTTCTATCTCGTGTTGGCATGATAGCAACACTGATGTCACTATTATGGGCTGTGGTTCCATTGGGATATATATAATATATATATATATATATATATATATACTGTGACTCGTTATGACATCATGATCGTGATGTTCTTGCGTATATGTTAGTCCTTTATTGTTTGTTGCGTGAATCATTTTCATGTACAGGACGGTTTCATATATTTTACATATGGTTTCCACGACTCTCGCATTGGGCTGACGGTGTTTATTTATATTTACGCGTACGTGTTTTAACGTAACCTGCGAATACGTATGTCTCGTTATCGCTGCAATTGTAAACCCCTTTATTTTTTCAATATATGGCTGGTTGTTAAGGGTTACCCATGCTAACGATGACTCGGGCTGCCGGCCCTTGTGTCGGACTGATGGTGTTCGTTTATATTAATATATATTTATTTTCTCATTACCCACGACAATGTAAATCATGCACGCAACACATTTGTATATATCTCGATTTGTTCGCATAGAGTTGTATGTTGTACGTTACCCGTGGTAACGTTTATTTATGTATATAATTTCACATTTCTATATGACGGTGGGTGAAGAGAGGCGGGATCCGAGTTGGTAGACACCTGCGGTAGCAGACTACAAGGGCGGCGGTGCGTGATTGAGTGCGTGTAGGCNAATTTCACATTTCTATATGACGGTGGGTGAAGGGAGGCGGGATCCGAGTTGGTAGACACCTGCGGTAGCAGACTACAAGGGCGGCGGTGCGTGATTGAGTGCGTGTAGGCCGATGTGTGTGTGTGTGTTATATTTCAGACTCTACACTCCTACACGCAACAGCAACTTTGCGATGTGCCTGCAGGTAGCCATTAATTCCTTTACATGCGTGGACGGTTGTTGTTGTTCCCGAACTTCAAAGATTCGGAAGTGTTGACCAACTATTCTTATAGCAGGACTTACGGCCTACTTGTCCTTATCACCTTGATTGCAGTCGGAAGTGAGTCTGTGATATGAATTTGGTGGTCGTAGCTTCGATTGGNCAGGACTTACGGCCTACTTGTCCTTATCACCTTGATTGCAGTCGGAAGTGAGTCTGTGATATGAATTTGGTGGTCGTAGCTTCGATTGGTGGGAAATCACAGGCAGCTATGCTTATAAATGGGCTTAGAGAGTACTTGGCGCATGCGCGGTGCGACTGTAGGCCAGCGTGCGTGGACAGGCTTCGCTCCCTTCGCGCAGGTGGAATGACAGAGCATGAGACTTGTCCCCGCCAGGACGTCAGGTGGAAGGAAACCAGAAGGAATTTGAGAAAACCAATGTGGCAGCATACGACGGTGTTGAGGCTGCATCGAAGATGGAGGGCTCAGGAAGGCAGGAGAGAGGAAAAGGTGAATGTAAAGGAGACAGGAAGAAATATGAGAAAACTTACTCAAGGTATAGAACGTACAAGAGAGAGACAGGAAGGAATGTTTGAACATGAGAAGACTAGGTAAGAGAGAAATAAAGGAGACAGGAAGGAATATGAGTAAACCCCATGGGATAGACAGGCGAGAGAGAATGGGTCTGGGGGAGAGAGACTGGAAGGAATTAGAGAAGTTGAATGACAGGGCAATGCACTTGAACATTTTCCAGGGAATGTGAATGGTGCTGGCATGGAATGACAGAGCGTGCTTATAAATGATTGCACACTCTGGCGGGATTTGCACAATATCCGCCGGATTCCACCGGATTCCACCGGAGTGTGCAAAAGTCAGCCGCATTGTGCAAAACACATTTTTTGCGGGATATTTTGCTGGTTTTGAGGGTAATTCGGGATATTTTTAGGAAAATTCTGGCGATTTTTGAAGGGAAATGGGAAATCCCGAGGGAAAAAAGGGAAAAATAGCCGTTTGACATCATCCAAGATGGCGGCCGTGGTTCCCTGGCTCCCAAACCACCAATACCGATCGCTAGAACATACATTTTATAACTACTGTGGAATACAAGTGTCAGCTCAAACCATTCCAAACATGCTTCACGAAAGTGTATATGGGTGAAAACCCTTCATAAACCCTTCATAAACCCTTCATAAGTAAATGTAATAAAAATAATAGGCTTGCAAATACTCAGGCACATTTATGTGATACTCATGAGAAACGATAGCAAGTTTATTTTTTACTGGTGAAAATAAGTTCAGCAGTTTAAGTTCCGATGGACGAGTTATGGCATGGTGGAAGAAGAATTCCGAACTTGAAGAGAAGAATCTGACAGCTAGTGTGAAGCATGGATAAAGATCCTTGATGGTTTTATGTTTTATGAGGGCGAATGGTGTTGATAATACGTGTTTCATTGAAGGCAGAATGGATCACAAGGTTTATATCATCATTCTCAAAACTCATCGCTTCTATAGTGTGAACAAAAAAAGCCTGTCTAGAGATTACATCTTCACGCAGAACAATGTACAATACACCACATTGGATAGAGACGCCACCACAATCTCCCGATCGAGAATTTGGCACCAACTATAGGAAAACGTACAAAAAAAGATAGATATCCAAAAAAATTACCTAAAGAACGCCCTCAGAACTGAGTGCGATAAAATATTAAGTAAAACGACCGTACCTTAGTGAGATAGATGACAAGGAGATTTTCTAACATTATCAAGAGGAAAGGACGACCTGCGTTCTTAAGAACCAATGAGGGTGAAGCGACGTTAGTATGGAGCAGCCCCGGAATGCAAGGACGGGGCAAACGGGAGATCCCCGAGCAAACCAGTTGACCAGTGGCATCGTCCGACACGATGCCCACATGCGAAAATCCGGGGGCGGCCCGGCCGGGAATCAAGCTCGGTTCGCCTCGGTGGGAGGCGAGCAGTCTAACCACTACATCCCCGTGGCCCCACTTATCCTTAACCACATTAAGAATTTTTATGTAGGTAATTTTTTGTCGCTTAACTCAAAACATGTATTTTTTTTGTTTTCTTTGAGTAAATTATTGTTTTTTTAATTTATACGGTTTGTTGCAAAATTGCACGTAAATACTTCGGGGAAACATACCTCACATTTAGGTGATGAAACAATGTTATGTGAACATAGGTCCGAAAACGCTTCGTTTCTTTACTACAGCTCGTAATACATAACGTTCAGTGTATGGCCCGCAGGCTGGATCATGTTACTGATGCCATTGCAGTTGTAATTGACCGTCCCATTCCAGCCCCCGAGGAGCCCAGATTTGAATTAACTTGACTTTTATTGTGGGGATATTTAAAGGAACTTGTGTATGCAACCCGAGAGGATGACGTGGACACCCATACGTNACTTGACTTTTATTGTGGGGATATTTAAAGGAACTTGTGTATGCAACCCGAGAGGATGACGTGGACACCCATACGTAACCGTATTGTGGCGGGCTGCGAAGCAATCAAGAATACTCCAGGGATTCATCAACGCATCCGGGAGTCCATGCAACGGCGGGTTGATGCATGCGTTCGTGCTGATGGAGGGCATTATGAACATCTCCTTTAGTGCCGACGATAGGCTTTCACACACGTGTAACTAATTCCTGTGCCATTCCTAGTGTTCTATGTGTAGTATCGTGGTGTGCGGTGTCGTGTATCATGCAAACGAACGCTGCGATGGCATTCCACACTAACATGATCCAGCCCTCGCGGCCATACACTGTACGGTATGTATTACGAGCTGTAGTAGAGAAATGAAGCGTTTGCGGAACTATGTTCATATAACATTGTTTCACCCTCAGATGTAAGGAATGTTACCCAGAAGTATTGACATGCAATTTTGCAACAACCTGTATATTGGGTGTTTAGAGTGTTCTCGAGCGGCGACAAGGCCTTAATAGGGGAGCACAATTCAGTAATGGGGAATGAATCTTCCAGGTCCTAGCATTCGCCTGGGGTGATCTCGAAAAACCCTGAAAAACCGAAATCAGAATTACCAGATCAGGAATCGACCCCGAGTCCTAAGATTCGACCACTGCGGCGCCAAACCATGCTGCGTCCATCACCTGCATTGGGATTCAAACGGGATTCGTAGGAAAACACAATCCGGCGCCATTCTTCTGACCAGTGCTGACTTCCCTGGTCACACGATGGCGAGGGGTCAACGGCAAACGACGGTGAACGCAGGGACTGTAGGCAGCCTCAACCAATCGGTGACGAATAGTTCTTGTTGAGATCGGCAAACACAGCGCAGGCCCGACAGACTGCAGGATCGCCCTGGATCTGGTGCCACGATCTGTCACGGCATGTCGGCGGATACGATGATCTCCTCTAGCTGCAGTGCGTCTGGCAGGTCGAATACTTACTCTGCGCAACGTAGAACTCGCACACGTCGTGTGGCAGTGGCGACTGCACGGACAAGACGAGCGCCATGCGACGAGCCAACCACCCGGCTGCGTGCAGTCCGACCACACGACCTCGTTCCAGTTGGTCTGGGTGTCGACATTCTTCGCGAGCAGGACGCCGTGGTATACTGATCTGCCTCCTATCGCGCAGGCTCGTGCTTTTCCTTTCCTGTTGCGTAGTCTTCCGAGCACCGAGCACTGGCCGCGAGCGTCCTCCATGAGACATATAGCAGTCAGTCGCATCTGCAAAGGCTGTTTACACTCTCTGTACAAGTGCATGTTTCTGCCGCTAGATTTCAGCCACTTTTCATGAAAGCGCGGATACACTTCTTATATTCCGGCACGCATACGTCCACTGCGAACACGTTCTTCATCGTGAACCGAGTCATACCCGGCCCGCATAGCCACAGCGGCAGCTGCAGTGGGGTGGGCCGACTTGAGACAGAGAGCGAGTGGTGCATTGTGCAGCGACGCAGAGCCGTCGCTCGGGCGGCGATCTACCGTACTATCTCACTGCCGGCTGTGATGTGAGCCATGCACTGCAGATAGCCTGCCTCCGCTCCAGCTGAGTAACTACCGTATAAATGCAGCAGACATTGGCTCCAACAGCTATTCGTCTCACAATAAGCACACCAAGTAACATTACTTATTGGTAGAGACCTGGAAAATTCGCTAATTCATTTTGAGACGTGCCATAATTCAAAACACGTNAAGTAACATTACTTATTGGTAGAGACCTGGAAAATTCGCTAATTCATTTTGAGACGTGCCATAATTCAAAACACGTGTGCTGATATAACTTTAGCTATTGGTGCACACGGTGTTTGACACCTCTTGGAGAACGCTGGCCCAATCGCCGCCTTCCGCTGTGACAGCAGACAACCAATGCGCATTTAATATCGGCATATTTGTACATACGACTGTAGAGCCTGGCGTGCAGGTCATTGAACTCGCGAATTTTTCCGGTCTCTACTTATTGGATATTAAATGCAGTCTATACAGTCCTAGTATCGGCAGCGATATTCTCGACCAGTCGTAATGCGGTGTTTACAAATAAAAGCATGGCAGTAACCATGAAGTGTAGGCCGTGTGTACAAGAATTGACAACCATGATTTGAAACCTACTGTTTCTCAACTGCCCATTACACGTTTTCCTGGCAGTGCATGGGTGCAATGTTTATATTACATTTCTTATGCGAACGCATGGAGCGCCAATCGAGCAGAGTAAATAATTCTCAACGATGTAACTTATTTACCTGCAAAAATGGTGTACAATAGTTATGATGCAGAAACGAATAAATGTCTCAAGATATGAGTTAGAGAAAGAACAGGCGACAGTGTACTTGCAGACATTAAAAATGATATTATAATATTTGAGATCGCAAAAGCAAAGATTATAAAGACTAGCAACGAACCAGCACTTTTATATGAGTGTCCATTTTATACACACAATATAACAAGAAATCTGATACTCTAGTCTATTCGCGATTTCTTTACACTTTTTGGGTTGAACATTTGAAAATTCTCGCCATCGAAGATATGTTTGGTTGTTTCTTAAATATGCCATGTATCAAAAGGAATTTGCACTTGTGTTAACATAAAAGTAGGTACCTTATTTTTGGTTAAATTGAACGTTAACTTACTTTTATCTATAAATTATGTTTCATTTATAACTAATATGAATAATAACAGGGAGAAAATAGATGTGTTGGTAATGTCGAGTTAGAAATAGTTCTCGTGCAAATTATTATACTGAGGACGCACGAATGCGATGCGTTTTCCCTTTGGTGTTATTTTATAGACTTGTTTAAGCTTTGCTTGCATGAGGCGGAGGAATACCTTGGAAGTAGATCGTTATCAGAATTTTCGAAAAGTTGGAAGAAACGGAGAATGGACTCTGTATACCATTTAATGTATGTAAAGACGGCCACAACATTACAACGTTTAGCAACACTACGAACTGACGTCAGACTCGTAGCCAAAATTCATTGGCTAAAAATAATAAATAAGTATTCAAAAGTGATTCCATTTCGCACGACAATTCTGGCGGTGTTCAATGTTCTACGATGTCGTCTTATGCTTCATGCGTGTGCTGTTTGACTGTGAACCCGCCGTAACAGACGCCACGCTCATGCACACTGCAGGCTTCTCGGCTGGCAGTTTAGCCTCACGCTTCATGAATTTATATTACTTTACGTCTTCCCTCGGAGAGATTCTTCCTAGAGCATCACTTTATAAACACTCGATGTAGCNTTATATTACTTTACGTCTTCCCTCGGAGAGATTCTTCCTAGAGCATCACTTTATAAACACTCGATGTAGCTGTTTCACGCTGTTACTCTGCGTCTCGAGTCACGCGAAGTTTACGTGCGCACGTGAGGCACCATAATACGGCCGCAAAACCGACCACGTTTTACGCACACGCAGAAGTGTAATGTAGTGCGTATTGCGTGTAACCTGATGTGGTCGTAATCACGATCGAAGCTGTCTCGCTGACGGAAGGTCCGCGCCGTTACACGATCATTTTCCATCGCCGACGTTGGTGACCCGGTGGCACGGTGGTTCGGAGTCCGCTGTAACAATGAGTCTTCGCTGTCCATAGGCAGGAGGCGTATACACCGAAATTTCTAACTCCAGAAGAAATAATACGACACAGACTGTTATAGTAAGTTGGGGCCGCGGTGGTGTAGTGGTCAGACAACTCGCCTCCCACCAAGACGGAGCGGGTTCTAATCCCGGTGGGGCGCTCCCGCATTTTCGCGTGTGGGAATCGTGCCGGACGATGCCGCTGGTGGGCGGGTTTTCTCGGGGATATCCCGTTTACTCCGCCCTTGCATTCCGGCGCAGCTCCACCCCTCGCTTCACCCTCATCGGCTCGCAATACCTCGATGTTAAGAGCAACTCAAGTCTCTCTCCGCTCCACTGCTCTACGGTNATCGGCTCGCAATACCTCGATGTTAAGAGCAACTCAAGTCTCTCTCCGCTCCACTGCTCTACGGTAAGTTGAACAACATTAGAAGTCTTGCTTAACACCTTCGTGTTTGCACACTGTTTGTCCTTCCGCCATATGTAAAACTAACATTGTCTCGGATGTCATCATTACATTCATACGTCGACCAAGTGAAACTGTGAAATTATTAGCAATGTAGATATTTTACAAATTTACTCATTTATTACACCTAGATTTTAGTATTCAAAAATGTTTATCTAACATTTTTAATTCCATGTTACATACACGGAACTATTTTATTCAGTGTCGTTACCAACTTTACTGGACTCATATGAGTCAGTGTGCCCGTTATAATATATGCAGATATGTGCAGTGACGTTTTTAAAAGGTTGATTACAAAAGTGCTCAGTAAATCCTGTACAACCAATAGTAGAGTCCATTCGAAACTTCTGCACACTTTCAGAATGAAAAATTTGAAAAATCACACCATGAATGACGTGTCTGGTTGTTTTCTACATTTTTCATGTATCACAAGCGTTTTATACACGTGTAAACGTAACATTACCTTATGTTTTTATTAAATTGAACTACTACTTATATTTTATTTGTAAACTGTAAGATATAATACATAATTAATATTAATTAAAACGGAGAAAAAAGTGTTGGTAATGCCTAGTAAAAAATAGTTCCTATGCGTAATATTATTACACTGAGTGCGCTCAAATGCGGAGCAATGTCGTGGTGTAATTTCCTAGACTCGGTCCAGCTTTGTTTGTAAGAGGCGGAGGGATATCCTGAAAGCATAAGCTGTGCAGGGCTTCAGAAAGTAGCAAGTAGCGGTGAATGGATTGTAGTACGTTTGTATGACAGTGAGTTGTAAAGCTATAGTTTTAATATAACAGTAAAATGACGAAATTAGATCGGCCCTCCAGTGCATTGTAAACAGCAGGTTTGTTTGTATTCTGTCACGCAATGTTTGAACATTTGGTCCACCAAATAAAGACGTATAAACTGGCGAATCGAAGATCCTGTATTTGATTCCCAGCAGAGTCAGGGATATTTTTAATGTGGTAAAATTTCCTTCGAGTGTTAAGGATGGGTGTTTTGTTATCCTTTCATACATCGTGTAAGACAAAACCAAACCTGTGAATTTTTTATAACGCATATTCCGTGACTTGCATTCGTCACCAGAAAAACCCATCCATTTGAACCACCATAAATATAAGTAACACTTTGAATACGGGCATGTAAGCTGGAAGCTATTGACTGTAATCACATATCTAGAAAGTAATTTAGAACAAACACTGAGATAATACATTTAACACAGCTCTTTGTGGTAGTTTGAGTTTACCTTTTTAAAATATTTACATAAAAAGTGTATTTTTACTAGATTGACCTTGGGGCGCAGTGGACCGCGATGTAAAGGGAAATGACAAGGTGTTTAGGAAGAGTGTGATTTATTGTAGGCGGAACAAAATGTAACCATATAATCACTTTTAGATTAAAATTAAGAACACAAAAAAGACTGGTTGAAAGATGGTAAACACGGTCCTAATAGAGAAGACTAAAATATTTAGAGCATTTTGACCTCACGCAATACTCAACAACACAAACATAACATTTCGGTTCTTGTATACTCGGACTCGAAGTGGATGATGGATAGAGCATAAAAGAACGGTAGGTAAAATTATATTTCCAAATTGATTTTTAAAAATTTGAACTTAACATTAAAAAAATTATCACAGAAATGAAGTTATTCAAGCAGAGCTTTCAGAAAGCAAATAATTCCCACCAACAGGTATTACTAGCTCAAAAGGAGCGTAATTGAGCAAATCAACGATTAAACGCGTATGGCGAAGAAACTTACATATCCCAACCGAAATATCATTCGAAATTCAGAATGAACACACAGCAGGGATTCATGGATCCTGGGTTNACGTTTAGCAACACTACGAACTGACGTCAGACTCGTAGCCAAAATTCATTGGCTAAAAATAATAAATAAGTATTCTAAAGTGATTCCATTTCGCACGACAATTCTGGCGGTGTTCAATGTTCTACGATGTCGTCTTATGCTTCATGCGTGTGCTGTTTGACTGTGAACCCACCGTAACAGACGCCACGCTCATGCACACTGCAGGCTTCTCGGCTGGCAGTTTAGCCTCACGCGTNGCTTCATGCGTGTGCTGTTTGACTGTGAACCCACCGTAACAGACGCCACGCTCATGCACACTGCAGGCTTCTCGGCTGGCAGTTTAGCCTCACGCGTCATGAATTTATATTACTTTACGTCTTCCCTCGGAGAGATTCTTCCTAGAGCATCACTTTATAAACACTCGATGTAGCTGTTTTACGCTGTTACTCTACGTCTCGAGTCTCTACGCGAAGTTTACGTGCGCACGTGAGGCACCATAATACGGCCGCAAAAACGACCACGTTTTACGCACACGCAGAAGTGTAATGTAGTGCGTATTGCGTGTAACCTGATGTGGTCGTAATCACGATCGAAGCTGTCTCGCTGATGGAAGGTCCGCGTTGTTACACGATCATTTTCCATCGCCGACGTTGGTGACCCGGTGGCACGGTGGTTCGGAGTCCGCTGTAACAATGAGTCTTCGCTGTCCATAGGCAGGAGGCGTATACACCGACATTTCTAACTCCAGAAGAAATAATACGACACAGACTGTTATAGTAAGTTGGGGCCGCGGTGGTGTAGTAGTCAGACAACTCGCCTCCCACCAAGACGGACCGGGTTTTAATCCCGGCGGAGAACTCCCGCATTTTCGCGTGTGGGAATCGTGCCGGACGATGCCGCTGGTGGGCGGGTTTTCTCGGGGATATCCCGTTTACCCCGCCCTTGCATTCCGGCGCAGCTCCACCCCTCGCTTCACCCTCATCGGCTCGCAATACCTCGATGTTAAGAGCAACTCAAGTCTCTCTCCGCTCCACTGCTCTACGGTAAGTTGAACACCATTAGAAGTCTTGCTTAACACCTTCGTGTTTGGACACTGTTTGTCCTTCCGCCATATGTAAAACTAGCATTGTCTCGGATGTCATCATTACATTCATACGTCGACCAAGTGAAACTGTGAAATTATTAGGAATGTAGATATTTTACAAATTTACTCATTTATTACACCTAGATTTTAGTATTTAAAAATGTTTATCTAACATTTTTAATTCCATGTTACATACACGGAACTATTTTATTCAGCGTCGTTACCAACTTTACTGGACTCATATGAGTCAGTGTGCCCGTTATAATATATGCAGATATGTGCAGTGACATTTTTAAAAGGTTGATTACAAAAGTGCTCAGTAAATCCTGTACAACCAATAGTAGAGTCCATTCGAAACTTCTGCACACTTTCAGAATAAAAATTTTGAAAAATCACACCATGAATGACGTGCCTGGTTGTTTTATAAATTTTTCATGTATCACAAGCGTTTTATACACGTGTTAACGTAACATTACCTTATGTTTTTATTAAATTGAACTACTACTTATATTTTATTTGTAAACGGTAATATATAATTTATAATTAATATTAATTAAAACGGAGAAAAAAGTGTTGGTAATGCCTAGTAAAAAATAGTTCCTATGCGTAATATTATTACACTGAATGCGCTCAAATGTGGAGCAATGTCGTGGTGTAATTTCCTAGACTCGGTCCAGCTTTGTTTGTAAGAGGTGGAGGGATATCCTGGAAGCATAAGCTGTGCAGGGCTTCAGAAAGTAGCAAGTAGCGGTGAACGGATTGTAGTATGTTTGTATGACAGTGAGTTGTAAAGTTATAGTTTTAATATAACAGTAACATGACGAAATTAGATCGGCCCTCCAGTGCATTGTAAACAGCAGGTTTGTTTGTATTCTGTCACGCAATGTTTGAACATTTGGTCCACCAAATAAAGACGTATAAACTGGCGAATCGAAGATCCTGTATTTGATTCCCAGCAGAGTCAGGGATATTTTTAATGTGGTAAAATTTCCTTCGAGTGTTAAGGATGGGTGTTTTGTTATCCTTTCATACATCGTGTAAGACAAAACCAAACCTGTGAATTTTTTATCACGCATATTCCGTGACTTGCATTCGTTACCAGAAAAACCCATCCATTTGAACCACCATAAATATAAGTAACACTTTGAATACGGGCATGTAAGCTGGAAGCTATTGACTGTAATCACATATCTAGAAAGTAATTTAGAACAAACACTGAGATAATACATTTAACACAGCTCTTTGTGGCAGTTTGAGTTTACCTTTTTAAAATATTTACATAAAAAATGTATTTTTACTAGATCGACCTTGGGGCGCAGTGGACCGCGATGTAAAGGGAAATGCCAAGGTGTTTAGGAAGAGTGTGATTTATTGTAGGCGGAACAAAATGTAACCATATAATCACTTTTAGATTAAAATTAAGAACACAAAAAAGACTGGTTGAAAGATGGTAAACACGGTCCTAATAGAGAAGACTAAAATATTTAGAGCATTTTGACCTCACGCAATACTCAACAACACAAACATAACATTTCGGTTCTTGTATACTCGGACTCGAAGTGGATGATGGATAGATCATAAAAGAACTGTAGGTAAAATTATATTTCCAAATTCATTTTGAAAAATTTGAACTTAACATTAAAAAAATTATCACAGAAATGATGTTATTCAAGCAGAGCTTTCAGAAAGCAAATAATTCCCACGAACAGGTATTACTAGCTCAAAAGGAGCGTAATTGAGCAAATCAACGATTAAACGCTTATGGCGAATAAACTTACATATCCCAACCGAAATATCATTCGAAATTCAGAATGAACACACAGCAGGGATTCATGGATCCTGGGTTGGTTGCCGGATGCATGATGTCACACGAAGAGTGAAACAATGTTTCTTCCTGCGAGTTTTGATGGCAGAGATTGTTTGTGCACTTGTGTAGGTCTCGTTAAAAATACAGCTTTATTCAGCACATAATATAAAGACAGAATTAGGAAAAGGCAGGAATAGGGAAGCGGAAGACTGTAGTCTGCTATTCCTAGGAAGTTACCAAAGCGTCGTATTTAGAGCGCCCGCCAGCTTACTGGCGGACAGGTAGCGAGCTATGCGCCGTATTCCTCCTGCATGATAATAGTAACAATTCCAGTTAGAACGAGTGTTGGACTTGGGGACGATGTTTCAATTAATAGGAAAATTAATTTGTTTGTGCCGTTGCTCGAATTCGAGGAAGGTTACTCTCTCTTCAACAGCCGCCATCCACCAATGAAGGCTTCTGATACTGAAATTTTTATTTAATTTAAATTATTAAAAAGGCTACACCAACATATGAACTAGAAGTTAGCAATAAACAGACACTGGGAAGGATCTTACGAAGACACTGCTCATGAAATACAAATAGAATATCGCATAGGTGAAACTATCTTTGTTGCGTTCGCCTTAACAATAGCACGACTTGCAGAGTGCGGTTCAAGCCAGCTTCTACGCGGCCCAATACACCTGGAACGCAACGAACAAATGTATATTGCTACAAGTTACACGGCAGTGGGAGAGAGTCGTTAGAAATGTAGTTTGTGCAGACCTCCAGGAGGGTGGTTGGAGGGGGAGGGGGGTGGAATTTATGTTTAGTTTAGTATACCAAACCCACGTTTGGCAAGCCGTGGGTTTACACTTCTCAGACAATGCCCGTGCGGTTGTTTTGTTCTCCTGTATTGTTTGTTTCTTTGGAATATCACGAAAACAATGAAACAGTTCTTTCCTGTAGCCTAAACTATTCACAGTATCTTCACACTTTTTGAATCTAACCATCGAAAAATCACCCCATAAATAAAGTGTTTGGTTATTTCCTAAATATACGATGTATCACTAACGTTTTATACTTCTGTTAACGTAAAAATGCGTTATTATGATCAAATAAATATTTTTACTTATAATCTTTACTTACATTTTATGTAAACATTATAATAATTCATTTATAATTAATATGAATAGATACAGCGAGACAAAAGGTGTGTTGGTAATGCCTAGCACGAAATAGTATTTAAGCAAAATATGATTGCACATTGAGTATGCACAAATGCGGTGTTAAGACCCTTTGGTGTAATACTTCAGACTATCACCAACTTTGTTAGCATGAGGTGGAGGAATATCTTGGATGTACGACTTCAGCAGGGCTTCAGAGAAGTTGTAACCTTAGCATAAGGCAGAGGAATATCTTGGATGTAGGACTTCAGCAGGGCTTCAGGGAAGTTGTAACCTTAGCATGAGGTGGAGGCATATCTTGGATGTAGGACTTCAGCAGGGCTTCAGAGAAGTTGTAACCTTAGCATGAGGTGGAGGCATATCTTGGATGTAGGATTTCAGCAGGACTTCAGAGAAGTCGTAACCTTAGCATGAGGTGGAGGCATATCTTGGATGTAGGACTTCAGCAGGGCTTCAGGGAAGTTGTAACCTTTGCATGAGGTGGAGGCATATCTTGGATGTAGGACTTCAGCAGGGCTTCAGAGAAGTCGTAACCTTAGCATGAGGTGGAGGCATATCTTGGATGTAGGACTTCAGCAGGGCTTCAGGGAAGTTGTAACCTTTGCTGAGGTGGAGGAATATATTGTATGTAGGACTTCAGCAGGGCTTCAGAGAAGTTGTAACCTTAGTATGAGGTGGAGTAATATAGTGGATGTAGGACTTCAGCAGGGCTTCAGGGAATTTGTGGCCTTAGCATGAGATTGAGGAATATCTTGGATGTAGGACTTCAGCAGGGCTTCAGAGAATCTGTAGGTAACCGTGTGGATTACATTTGTCTGTCTACAGTGAGGCGTAATTGTTGTCATCTGATGATTAATGTCGAAATTAGTGATTTATTTCTCTGTATATGTATTTGTGTACCATACAGTTAACCATTTCATATCTCTGTGCAACTTTGCACAATTTATACTTGTTAAATTTATTATTATTTTTGTTAATATCTGCTTTTGAAATTAGAGTTCTTGATGTATCGTGACGTGGGAACGAAAAATAACAAAACTCTTTCACTAAACTGAAGCAATGGTAACGGTAAAATATCTCTATGGTAAACTAAACCGTTGTGGATAATGTTAACAAGTCAGTTTAACTGTAAATATTTCGGATAAACTATTTAATTCCATATGTAAGAAAAGTTTAAAAAATTGAGAGAAGTTCGCAACAAATAATAAAATACGCGGTAAAGGTAAATTTTTCCATTCTATTTCGGCCCATAACGTCTTTTATTTAGCTTTCTTATTTACAGCACAAGAAAGACTTTTAGATTGAAAATTCGTTAGATATTAACTCAAACGCTGGGCAACCAAAGGAAAACCCATTTCATGACTTAATGTCTACAAATTCACCAACACTTAAATATGTACCTACAACATTATTATGTTACAGGATTATTTTCTTCTATTGACAGAGCACGGGAGATGTCGTAGTTTTTGCTGACCAATGATGGACTGTAGGTTCGAACCCCACATTGTGTGAAGTGTTGGCGAATGAGAGAGGGTTGGCGCACAGCTTCCCTAGCCCAGGAGACAGATCTGTCGTTCGTGACGAGTCTGAATAATGGATGATGTGGAGGTAGTGGAATGGTGGAACTAATATGAGATGAGGTAATGGCAGTGCTTCCGAGGCGAACACGATACCCACACGAGAACTATATAACGGTAAAGTGAGAACTTTTTAAATCACTCTCAACGGAAATAATACTCAATAAATATATTTAACTAGCTGTCCCGTGGGTCCGCTCGCGTGGGCTACAGAATTACTGTTAAGGTTGTTTTTTTTAAAAAGACAAATAATCGAAATAAAAATTCGCAGTGAACTCGCAATAAATACACTTACATGGTCGAAGGTGATTAGTTTGTTACTAACGACGCGAGCCGACTGAGTGCTGGCAGAGCGCACGCGACCTGTGTTATTCCCCCCCTCACCCCTCCACATCCACGGGGACATAACCGTCAACGCCATGGCTCTCTACGTCCGCGTACGGTGAACCGACTAGCGAAAAATTACTTTTTCACACAACTTTTGATATATCTTAACGCACAGGCGGAAATTGTTTGCTGTATAGAAAATTTATTATCTTCGTTAAACAGTTCTAATGACATTTTTTTCTTTGATAAATGTTAAGCTTTAATGGGGAAACAACAGCTTGAATTTTATGCATTTATGTATTGAGAAATGAAATAGTAAAAACGCTTATTAGTATTTCTCTGTTATAGGTATATGTATGTTACCGCGGAGTTTTTTTTAGGTCTTTTTATTCTACACAATTCTTTACTACATGATATTGTTCCATTTTTAACGGTTTAGACAGCGTATTGCAAGAGAGCGCGACTTGATTCACTATTATCGTCACTGCTTTTTCCTTATGTTACTTTACATAACAAAATATACACTAAAGTCTGGCCAGAGAACAAAGCTATGAATAAAAAAAACACGTAAATCGGATAAGTGGTTCTCGAGTGATAAGCGCTCTATCAGACAGATATACAGAGAGACGTTGAGTTTTATAATATGTATATATGTTAGCCTTTGACAGTAACTTCCGAGAGGGGTGGAATATGCACACTGTGCTTATTACTTACATGGCATTAATTATTTAAAACCTTGTAAAAGGATAAAAAATGGTTGAAAGGAAAAAGTAACCTGGGTGTAAAAAGTGCTCACTTTACTGTGAATAGCCTATGTAGTTAGGAAACTGCGGTCCAGCCGAGGGTCGACAACCACAAAGACGGGAGGCTTGTGGCTGAGTGTGCTGTCCTACGTAAAGGAATGTTGTGTGTTTGTGGGACGTACAGTGTTTCAACCAGAAGTGGAACACCAACACTGCTCATTGCGAGCGTAAACACAGAAGCGAGCGAGTGAAGGGATTTGGGCGGCACTTAACATCGAGGTCTTGAGAGCCGACGAGGGCGAANGTAAACACAGAAGCGAGCGAGTGAAGGGATTTGGGCGGCACTTAACATCGAGGTCTTGAGAGCCGACGAGGGCGAAGCGAGGTGAGAATGGAGCAGCGCCGGAATGAAAGGGAGGGGAGAAACTGAGGTACCCGAGGAAACCCGCCGACAAGCGGCATCGTCCGGCACGATTCCCACATGCGAAGATCTGGTAGTGACCCCGCCGGGGAGGAACCCGGTTCNCGACAAGCGGCATCGTCCGGCACGATTCCCACATGCGAAGATCTGGTAGTGACCCCGCCGGGGAGGAACCCGGTTCGCTTACGTAGGAGGCGAGTAGTCTAACCACTACACCACCACATCCCCTAATGGTAGAAGTAGAGTGGCTTCCAAAGGAGCATTGCATTCAATTTTACAACATTGAGAACAAATTTAAAAAATAGTACACGCACTTTTATAGCTTTATAAAAATACAAATTGTGTTAGAAATGAACGAATAGTGCACATATTTTGTAACATTATTAAATATTTTGTATTACTTTATTATTGAAATGCTTAAAACTCAACTAATAAGAATACGTTTTTAATAGAACATTCGTATTAATTCTCTAGAAAGCACATTTTTTTCTCAAAAGAACCTTCACCAAGAAAGACAACCATAAAAATTACGAATTAAAAAATAGTAAAAATAATTTTTATGCAAATGCATTTTAGCCATAAAAGATATCATTTTTATAATTGAAATGAATGTACATTTATACAAATATTTTGTTACGTAAAACTATAGTAGTTATAATGATTTCCCTACTTATGTCAGTGGTGGATCCAGGATTCCATACAGGAAGGGCCTAACATATTTTAAAACATAACACACCACTAAGCAAAAGAGAAAACAAAACTATCTGGAATCGGGACGTTTCACCTTTGCAATAATGGAATTTAAAAAATTTCTTACTCTCACGTCAGCGATCGACGTGTATTCAGAACAGACGAATTTCAAGTTTAAGGAATCTGTAACAGTATAGTTAACACTGGTTGAGCTAAATTATTGATATTTATTTCACCACAAATATACGCCGAATTAGTGTTAAACATCAACGTAAACTTTTCTTACAGTTTTACAAAAAAAACAGTCAACGAAAATTATATTTATATATTTATTCACAAACGGTAATATAGATATGATATTTCAACATATGCTCACGATGTTAAAACATTTATTAGTGGCTTGACAAACATTTTTTTTTACTATTTTATTTTATTACAAGAGTGGATAAACTGTGATTGTAAACATGGATAATCAAGTGAGAAGTGTTTTTATACCGTGGGGATATTATAGAGATGGCAAGAGTAACGATTTCCCGGAACCGTTCCAGAGCGCTTCAGTTCACGAAGAAAAACCGTTCTTTTTAACCGTTCTTTACGGCACGGTTCCTGGCGTATACGACGTCGACGTGTTCTGTCCGTTATTGTAGCATTTTGAAATATATTAGAGAGAGTTGGTGGTGATGTACAGGTTAAACCAACGTTTCCCGATGAAGCTAATTTATTACTGCTGTGGAGCACGGAACAACGGCAACTACTACATTGTATGTTAGAAAATACATCGTGAAACAAATTTAATTCATAGTTTANTATATTAGAGAGAGTTGGTGGTGATGTACAGGTTAAACCAACGTTTCCCGATGAAGTTAATTTATTACTGCTGTGGAGCACGGAACAACGGCAACTACTACATTGTATGTTAGAAAATACATCGTGAAACAAATTTAATTCATAGTTTACACAATTGTGTCACGATTTAAATACTCACAGGAAACTAAGGATAGAGAAAAATGTTTCACATTACCTCAAACTGGAAATATCTTGTATTTACTTGGCGACCCTAATATTCCCTGCACTCGTCGTATACAGCAGCAATGTGTCTGTAGACGTATTTTATATGGAGATTTCGTCTGCTGATATAACTATTGATTAAAACATTATTCACATTTCTGTTAAATTGTGGGTCTCGTATTACGTTTCATGAGTTTTTAACTGTTAAAAACAATTCCGAGACTTGAGTTCACTTTCCGGAACTGTTCGCGAGTTAACAACAGCTCCGACGAAGATGTATGTGAAGGTGTCGCCTTCTTCTTCACGCACGAGGTCTCATGTTTTTTTTTTGTGGAGGGGAATTTATTCGCTTACCGAGCAACCGTCCTTCGTCACGCATTGCTTCATGAGGCGGCTCACGACATACATTGAGACATATTTCATAGCTCGTATCTTGGTTCGTGACATGGTCCATGGCGTTCTTCGAGGCATATTTCGTAGTTCTCGTCACGGTTTGTGGCATTGTTAGCGACTTACTTTAAGGGATGTTACATAGCTCGTATATTGGTTCGCGACATGGTCCATGAAGTTCTTCGAGGCATATTTCGTAGTTCTCGTCACGGTTTGTGGCATTGTTAGCGATTTACTTTAAGGGATGTTACATAGCTCGTATATTGGTTCGCGACATAACTCGCAAAGCGAATCTCTTAATTTCCGATACTCACTCCTCGATATTCTGAATGATCGAGGTGGGTGATTTACGGATTTTTTGCGAAGTGTACGCCAGGTTTCACGAAGGTTTGCATGTAGATGTTAATAACTGATAACACGCATATGCGTCTTGTTTCGAGGTTGGTCGTCATCGCTTGTTTGATTGGATAGTAGGTGTTGCTGGTTGGTCATGATTGTTGGTCTCGCTGGTTGTTCTAGACGGTTTGGTAAGAGTTGGTCTCGGCAGGAGTCTGTCTTGGGCGGAGTCGGTTCGAGTGGAGGCAGTCTCGGATGTAGACAGTACTGACTGGAGCCAGTCTTCGGTAGAGATGGAGTCTTGGTTGGAGCCAGTCTTGCGTGTAACATATCTTGGGTGTAGCATGTCTTGGGTGNTTGGGTGTAACATATCTTGGGTGTAGGATGTCTTGGGTGGAGCCAGTCTTGGGTGGAAACAATCTTCTTGGGATGAGTAAGTCTTGGGTTAAGTTAGTTTTGGGCGGAGTCAGACCTGGGTGGAGCGAGTCGTTGGCCAATATGGTTGGTACAAATGTTTGGCTGGTATGGAATTTGGCATAATCATCTGTTAGTAAGATAATTTGCAAAGTTTATCCGAAGATTTGCTAAGTTTTTAAAAATTTGNTCTTCGGTAGAGATGGAGTCTTGGTTGGAGCCAGTCTTGCGTGTAACATATCTTGGGTGTAGCATGTCTTGGGTGGAGCCAGTCTTGGGTGGAAACAATCTTCTTGGGATGAGTAAGTCTTGGGTTAAGTTAGTTTTGGGCGGAGTCAGACCTGGGTGGAGCGAGTCGTTGGCCAATATGGTTGGTACAAATGTTTGGCTGGTATTGAATTTGGCATAATCATCTGTTAGTAAGATAATTTGCAAAGTTTATCCGAAGATTTGCTAAGTTTTTAAAAATTTGNGAATTTGGCATAATCATCTGTTAGTAAGATAATTTGCAAAGTTTATCCGAAGATTTGCTAAGTTTTTAAAAATTTGCTAAGATTTTGTTAAGAATCTGCGAAGTTTTGGCGAAGTGTTCTAATCAGTTTGGCAGGAGATGACAACAGTTAATGCTAATCTTGAATGGAGCCAGTCTTGGGTGTTGTCATTCTCAGGAGGAGTCAGTCTTGGGTGGAGTCAATCTTGGGTTGGGGTGGAGTCAGTCTTGGCTGGAGTCACTCTTGAGTCAAGTCAATTTTGAATGCCGTTAATCTTGGGACGAGTCAAACTTGGGTCGAGTAAGTCTTGGATGGAGTCAGTCATGGGTGGAGTCAGTCATAGGTGGAGTCAGTTTTGGGGGCATTTAGTCTTGGGTCCAGTCAGTCGTTGGCCAGCATGGTGGGTCGTTGAGGTTGGCTGGCTGTTTGGTTGGCCTTAATGTCTGGTATGATCGTCTTGTATGGCTGACCAATAACGGTCAGTCTGTATGGTTGGTTGGTTGGTCTGGTCGGTCGGTATAGCCCTTTGGTTTGATCAGCTGTGGGTGAAATGTTTTCCACCATTTTTGCAAAGTTTGACGAAGATTCTGCATAGTTTTTCAAAGATTTTGCGATGTTTTTGCACCTTTTTTTAGAATGTGTAAGATTTTATATAAGCAACTGGATAGACAATGTTGACAGAATGTCTACTAACAGAATCCCGAAATTAACACTATACTTCACACCAAAAAAACCTACTAGATAAAGACGACCAATCAAGAGATAAAACGAATGGGGCCTTAACAGGGCGGATCTTGACCCGTTAAAATTACGACAGAAATCATTATCAATTTGCAGCTTCTTAAGAATATCTACGGCCATGATAATGCGTATCTCAGTCTTTTATTGTCAGGCCCCTTGTGCAGATTTAGTTTAGGAAACAGATAATTTTGTGGGGGTATACTTGGCAAGGAGCCGTGTGACTCCCAGCGCGTGAGATAGCGTGATAGCTGTCTGGTGTAAGGCTAGACCTCAAACACTCTATGCATTTGTTACTTTTGCAAATGGTCCACGAGTTATTTGACACCATTTGGATGTTGAATTACATATACCAACAAATATGATAAGGAAAAACCTTGGGAAAAAAAGTTAGAAAGCTATAAATATTTAAGTGAGCAGTGTTGCTAACTTGCCGACACTGCAGGAATGTGAAGTGACTTGAGAGTTCTGACATCGCTCGCGGTCCAAGTGGAGAGTCATTAGTCAAGAGTTTCTCAAGGGGAGTGGGGGAGGTTACATTGTCTTAAGATAAAGTATGGAAGTTACACCAGAATTAACAGTGCTAGCTCATGTTTCAATTAGGACAAACACTAAAATATAATTTACTTCACACTATAATTAAATGCAACACGGTTTACAAAGATTACATATTTTTACTTCAAATAAAATATTGTTAAAATTCTACTACTAATTGTTTACAACCTCCGGTTCAAAGGTTGTTTAAAAACCCAATTACCCCTCCCCTCCCCCTAGCTAGGCTCAGCAGAGAGTCGCTCAAGTAGAGAAATGTGCATGTTGAGTGTAAGGCTGTGCGATATCCATTTTTCACTATCGTTTCGTAACACATACACCATATCGGTATCGGTGCGATATATCACTTCCAAAGAGTTTTGAAAATCGAAGGTGATATGTCGCAAATCTAGCTTATACCCATGTTGCAAATATCGGTCATATTTTTTTTCGCAAATTTAACCTATTGCTAAAACCGCGATATGCGATACATTGCTGTACACTCTTGGATCTTACCATAGTTGCGATATTTCAGAAGTACTGTTTCGTGATCGACATACAGTCATATCGCACAGCCCTGGTTATGGGAAGTAGTGTGACACTCACCATCGAAGCCGGGTCGCACGCTGTTGTCGTAGCCTCTGAGTAAGTTGTCGAGCAGCTCCGACACGTTGC
This sequence comes from Clitarchus hookeri, assembly GCA_002778355.1. Classification (NCBI taxonomy): domain Eukaryota; kingdom Metazoa; phylum Arthropoda; class Insecta; order Phasmatodea; family Phasmatidae; genus Clitarchus; species Clitarchus hookeri. The sequence goes on from NQII01001675.1 coordinate 387,687, forward strand.
TGTGGTTGTTCATCTGCAGCGACGCCGTCCTGCAACCAAGCCAGCCAATCATCGCCTTGTCCGCCCACACGGACCGCGCTACAGCCGACGGCGAGCAGCGCGCTGGGTACTACTCGACCAAGCTAAGTGTGAAGCCGTGGAGGGGAGGGACTTGAGGGGTAAAGTGACGGCGAGTATGGGAACTCCAATAACATTATCGCACTGCGCGAGCGTCTACACGCCTGTCCACGTGAAACTAAGCAACATGTACAGAAAAGCAACATTTACAGAAGCTCATTGTCGATGTCTCCTTTCGCCCAGGAAAACTGTTACAAGTTATCGGCACGACAACACGAAGCAGACATCGCTATGCCACAACTACGGTCACTCCGACCAACACTTGACACCCGCATCCTAGCGCTTTGTTTCGTCCTGGAAGGGGAAGGAGCAGGCATGAGGGAAGGGAGAAAATGGCGTGACCTTGTTAAGTTCACATTTTTCCGGATGTACACTTGGCTTTGTCGAGTATTACACAGCCGCCAACCATTTATGTCCAGCCATTTATGTCCAGCCATTTATGTCCAGCCATTTATGTCCAGGCATTTATGTCCAGGCTCAATTCCCGGTGGTGCACGCGGAGAAAACGTGACGGACTTTGCCGTTAGAAGGCGGGTTTTCTCGAGGTACTCCAGTTTCCTCCACTCCCGGATTCTATTGCCTCCCTATCGTAAGCTCACTCTCAAATTTGCAGGGCGTGTATGAGCCGAAATTCGACAGCTTGTCACTCACAACTTATTACCCCATCCACGAGTCCATGCTTAGTTTCGTCTTACTGGGCTACTTTTTCCCAATGTGCAAATTAATACCGAACACATCCATTTAACATACATGTAATAACCATATGTGTTCTCGCATTATGTTTATATAAATTTATACACATACATACTTGCGCACACACACAAAATTAATTAGTCAATTAAACTTTTTGACTGGTAATCAAGCCACCCTATATATATACATTATGTTGTCAGAATTCAAACATCCTTAATGCACGCATTAAAAACATATTTTACAAAGAATTCTTTGGACTGTATTTAACAAGTTTGTTTCTGTACNTTTGGACTGTATTTAACAAGTTTGTTTCTGTACCTCGGTATGTAAATTAAAGCAAAATATACATAATGTTTAATATAAACATGGAAATACAATATCAACTTTGTAAATTCCATACAACAATTTTTTTTGTAAATATTCACTGTTTTAAATTTACTATTACATACAATTTTTGTCACTAGTTTCCAAAGAATTTATTTAAATATGTGAAAATATTTCATTGTGAATATTGTCAGGCAAGTGTAAACAAGGGGGAATAGTGGGAACAGCTACTCTATAACGAAATGTAGAGCATAAGGTACATATTTATTACATTATTAATGCATTAATTGTACTTTTCGTATACATGGTTCCACTGCATTATCAATACATCGAACCGTTACGCTAGTTTGTTCCACATTACCAACATGCCGTCGTAACAAAGGGGCCTACTATTCTTCACTTATAGTGGCTTGCTTATAGTTTGCTTTCATCATCCAAAACACATGCTACGAACATGAGAAGGGCTGCATCATTAGATGACCTGTGTGTATGCACCTTGTATACTATCATTTTTAGCGCATTGAATTCCATGTTCTTGTGTAGTTCGGGTGGTGATATTGGTTAGGTATTGCCGATTCAAGGACAATGGTGAGGTGCTGTCAGCCATCTTGGACTATGTCACATGTCTCCACTAGCTTGTGTCACCATCTTGTATTTGCCCTTGACCTTGGTATTTAGGTTACGTCATCGTAAACCTCTTGTTATTGTCTACCATTTTGTTTCATACTTCTACCCACCATCTTGTGATTTTTTTGGTACGTCATTTGTTTTTCGGTAGCAATCTTGTTTATGTTTGTCATTGGTTTACATCTACTAGGAGCACTGATGTCGGCGGTTACTCACTCTCGCTTGAAGCCATCTTTGTTTCTCTCGTCGTCCACTGTGGGCAATCCACTTGCTCAACCGCCATACTTGTTTACCATGTCGTCTTCTAAGCGACGCTAATGCCGCTTGATTTACGTAAGGTCGACATCTTATTTTATGTAGGTGGGTCTCTCTCCTTTATTGTCATAGTTATGGTAACGTAGCACAAGAACTTCCCTGTGAAAGTGATAAGTGGTGAACTGCCAACTTTTGCATCGACAAGCAGACATTCAGAATACTGAATTATCGAAACATGAAGCACTTAGAGGGTTCAAGTGAAGCGTAGAAAAGTTGTAATAGATGCAAATATAAGGGAGAGGATTTTTAAATTTATTAGGGTATGTTTATTCAAGAGGAACATGGTGATACAGATATTTACATTTTATAAATATAGACACGTGTACGTTATATATTCTTAAAAAAATATATTTCCCTTTAGCTATTATACATTATTACTATATGTGTTTGTTGGTAATTGCTGAGACATTAGTAATCTTAAAGATGCATATTTTTCAAGAAGTATCTCTTATAAAGACATGCTTATTCTTAAAATATTTTAATATGTGTTTGCATTTTTAAAATGTCATATGTTATTGATATTTTTACTAAGTATCCTATATGTAATTATATTTTAGCAATTAAGTTTTTTTTAACATACAAGTTATAAAATGGAAAGGAATTCATATAAATAAAACCAACAAAGTAAAATGAAATGAAAACTGGGACAACTGGATTCTGGATAAGGAGCCACGGCACCATGGTGGCCATCTTGGATGATGTCAGGCGGCAACCTCCTGCTCTGACATTCCTCGACAGCAGCAACCATCTGGGATTTCTCTTTTTCAANTGGATGATGTCAGGCGGCAACCTCCTGCTCTGACATTCCTCGACAGCAGCAACCATCTGGGATTTCTCTTTTTCAATCCAGAATTTCCCTTTTTCCTTTTGTTGTGTTTCTCGTGTTCTGTCATTCCTTCCTAATGTCCGTTCTATTACTAGGAGGGGTTTCTCATATTCCTTACGGTCTGCTTTATATTTCTCTCTTGTGTTATTTTTTCTCTCGTGCTCTCATTCCTTCATGCCTCTCATCCGTTATATCCCTCGAGGGTTTTCTCATATTACTTCAAGTCTCCATAATATTCTCTCTCGTCCCCCACCCCTCTCTTGCTTTTCACGCCCTCCATCACCATAGATGACGTCTGCTGTAGGCGGCCATATTTGATTCACACACCCGCTACCATTGTGTGCTAAGCCATCTTTGATTCCTGCCGCCATATTTGATTCTCGCGCCCACCACCAGAGTGTTTAAAGTTCTACAGTGGGTGGCTAGGAGCGCTGGTATAGGTGCGGCCATTTTGTGCATGTGAGTTGGTTTAATCGTCACCAGCAGGGGCACGCTAGCATCGGGGATGTGAGTTCAATAGGCAGTCACCAGGAGCGCTGGGAAATATCTTAGGTTTTTTGGAACTCAAAAAATGTAGGAGGCATATGGTTTCGATCTGGCCATCCTCAGTTCACCAGTTCAGTGTCTAGACCACACGACTACCATTGCAAATTAAGTGTTATGAAATGAAAAGGCATATATACATGCATCACCCCTACCTACTCACCAGACAATAAACTTGTAATTGCGAAACAAAATCGCCATTGCATAGTTATGAGAATAAATACTCGCATTGTCATTCAGAAAATAATTAAATAAATAAAAATTCGACTTGGTNCCATTGCATAGTTATGAGAATAAATACTCGCATTGTCATTCAGAAAATAATTAAATAAATAAAAATTCGACTTGGTTGCATCTCTCTCCACATAAAAGTCATATACGTATAAAATGTAAACTTAGAATTAATAGTTTGGAAAAAAATTCCGACAGTATATACAGTACCTGGGCCACAGTCCTGCAGGTTCATATATATATATATGAACAATAAAAATCATCGTTAAAGACCCCAATCTAAGCTGAAATGGACTATACACACCACCATACTGCATGGTACGGGAACATAGCCGGCACTCGTGTGCAGAAAGTATTTCGTTTTTACAGAGGCANACACACCACCATACTGCATGGTACGGGAACATAGCCGGCACTCGTGTGCAGAAAGTATTTCGTTTTTACAGAGGCAATTGAAGAGCGAGGAACATGCGTGAGCGGGTGTGCTTCTGTATATGTGACAACTGGCGATGACATTTAATCATACACATAAAATCAAGTGTGTCACAGGCCCTCGTGCATACATACCGACAACAAATCCCCCGCAGCCGGTGGCCCCCCAGTCCTGTCACTTAGGTAAAAGTGTTCCCATGAGAGCAACAGCTTTTGCGAAGAAACCAGCTGCGTTCCCCCCAGTCGAGATCACAGTTTGAAAGGAGATGGCCAGCCATTAATAAAGGTAAATGCCAACCTGTCGCACCAATGCAGCACAGCGCGGTCAGGCAGCAGTGGCACAAACAACTCCAAGACACACAGCCACAATAGCATCACCGTTCGCCAACACAAAGCACAACCTGACCAATATGAAATCTTACAGGACACCTCTTCAGTATGGCAGACGACACTCCCATGGTACCGAAACACAAACAAAAAAAAAAATACCTGGACATTCGCAGCTGTTGCTACATAGCCTTCCACCACCCCCAACATACATGTATATATATCAAACACACAAAGGTGTCGCCCTTTCATGTCGGAAAATTTTTAAGGACAGGGCCAAGCTGTACCCGCTGGAGTAGAAATATATATTTATATTACCCCTGCATCGAGATGTGAGAATGGACCATTCTTCACCAGAATGAACACAGGTGTGCTAATGACATCAAAGGCCGGGAAATACCAAATTCCAATCCACCAGAGCAGAAATACGTTAATTCGCAGCATGAGAAGAGAACTCCCTACGCCCGTCTACAAACACCCCAGGCCGTACATGCACCCCAGGCCGTACATGCACCCCAGGCCGTACATGCACCCCAGGCCGTACATGCACCCCAGGCCGTACATGCACCCCAGGCCGTACATGCACCCCAGGCCGTACATGCACCCCCTGACTTCAACTACGCAATAGGTAGTGACAAAAAACACCCGGGATAAATATAAATAACCGTTATTCAAATCCTCTCTTCAAAAAATGGTAGGTACATAAAAATACATTATGGCATACGTCTCTCCCTCTCTCATGCAATGCCAGTGTTCATTTATCCACCTGTAAAAATCAAGTAGGCAGCAACAAAAAAAAAACACACAGAATAATTATAAATAATATCCATTCAAATCCTTTCTTTAAAAAAATGCAATCAGGCATACATATCTCCCGCTCCCTCTTGTAATGTTGGCATTTTTTACCCACCATAGAGCGCAGAGCAGAGTATCCAACATTTGTATCTCGAATCGAAACCCAACCACTTCACAAAAAGGTGTGTGCCCGACCCTCGAATCACTTTCTCAACCGGATAGATGTCCGGGAATCTTGTCAGATGTACCTCCGGATAATAAAATTCTCCTCTGAGTACTGTTCCATCCATATCCTCAAGATAGTATGTCATAATGACGAATCTTGACAATCATGCTCTAGTTTGGAGTATATGGTAGTGCAAATATTCCTTTCACTCGCGATATCCTAATGTAGTCACTCACCTTTGCCTTAGGCCTGCAGGTGTCCAATTTATTCTCAGCTTTGTACGCTGTTTCCAGCAAAGAATTATCTTGAACGTCTACCAGTCGCATGCAGATAGTGCGGTGTACTCGCCGATTGTGGGATGTCACAAAACGGGGCAACAAATCCAGCCACTTGTTACTTCTCCGAGACAAAAATTCTCGCCACATGTTGGTCTTCAGTGTACAGTTAAATGGAAGCTTTCAACCCATTGTAGGTGCTCTAATGGTTAATTTTATTCGCAGAAAGCAGGATTGTAGATTTATCTGCAAAGATCCATTTGAAAATGTTTAGGTGATCCTTTATCTTGCAAAACAGTCTTCATTGCATTGCTAACATTGAAGCCATGTTTCCGGCGAACTGGATTTCCCCGTGCTTATTTACAGAAACAAAGAACAACTTTTAACATGTATCTGTAGCCATTATTAACAGTTGCATGTGGGATCATTTCAAGTAGGTGGCCTGGCATAGATCTCTAAGCCCAAAGATGAGTCTTTCCACGTGGGGTAATTCCATCGTTCAGGTCAATGAAGCTCAGCTGCGATCTGTGTACGAGACATTATTTTGGTTTTCTTAATATATGTATCCCCGTTCGGGCGATTCTTCTAAAATATTCACAATCTCATTCATGTGGGAAGTATTGCCAGCCTACTGAGATGCAATGAGCAACTGTAGACGTGATCAAGCTCATCAGCATCGTCCCAGAATACATATTCAAGTCAGTTGCCCCCATCCAGCTTCGAAGTCGGAACCGAGCCGATCGCCAAGCCAACATCCGGAAACAGTTCAGTGATAATGGCAAATATCGGGGGTTTCTCATCCTTATAAGCATTGCTGGAAGAGTCATTGTCGAACAAATGTGCACTTGTGAGGCTACGCAAGTGCGTATATTGGCGAAGCGCCTGGTAAGAGTACTCGACAGGCTAACATTTAAACAGCAATTCATAGAGGCCTGGAGAAACCCACATTGCTTCGTCACCAATCTGTATAAATTCGTTGGCTAGAAAAAAATTTGTTTGCGACCCAAAAACCATTTATATAAACACTGTACATTCCAACATTAAACCACGTTATGTAAGATTGCAGGTAATTGCGAATGATCGTGGTGCGCAAATTAGTTCGGTCCTTTTCAGGTGTCCAAGCCGCTAAAGATATATCATCTTCATCAGCTGCAGTATCTTCCAGAAGTATCTTGCGCTTCATCGCAGACCGAGGTTCAATCTATGGTTCAGTCTTCATTTCAGCAGGAGGAACAGTTTGTGGTTGTAAATTATATAGCTGAGATGTGATCAGCCGGAACACCTCTTTTAATGTACTACATCATCGAAAACAAACACAGAGTTAGGCAATGCCTCACTTGGTAGAACGACTAATTCATTGTTACTACATGGAAAATAGTGGAGGCCATCTACAGTCTGAAGTATTTGCACTAGACATATGTAGTTTGGCTGCTGTAGTGATTTTGAGTATAGGTAAATGTTCTCGAACCAAAGACCGTTGAGTTCCACCAACAAGCTCAGAAGTACACGTCTTTCCACAGTTGCTTGGTCCTGCGATGATACCACACATGGTGGTCGGCAACAGCTCCCCATTATGTGATTCGTGGGAGATAGAATCGTCATCGGCGGTGATGCGAACAGTGAAGTGTGGTGATTGGTGGCACAATCTCCATTGAACTGATACATGAACAGGTAAACTGCCAGTACTTATGCCAGCAGTACTATGTTCGAGACTGGGTGAGGTAGCCACCACACCCAAGGTCAAGTGGTGTGGGCAGACAAGTTCAAGGTCGGGTGATGTGGATGGCCACACACACCACGAAACAAACATATAAAGTAGCAGTGACGGACAAGTTGTGTTAGTATGTGCTGTGGGAGTAATACCAATAGGGGATGCAGTCTGGTGAATATACTGATCAACAACCTTCCCTTCAATGCTCACATTACAGGTTACAAATACTGTGGGTCCGACACATGACTAACATGGAGATTGAAGTGCTGCGACGTCCCTGTCAGTTTATTGGGCAAGACGTGTAAGGAACATGACATGGCCAATGCGACCAGTAGCAAGTTGGACATGGCCCACCACCGACACTGTTCTCGTGGAAAAAGCCAACTCAATAGTTAGATCGCCCAAGTCCAAACCCTCTCTAACTGTCTGAAAACTAAAGTCAAGAGGGGAATGGATTTGCAGTATGGAACAAAGAAAAAATGGGAATACATGGAGGAAACCTCTCAAAGTAGAAGTAGGGAAGCGAGAAGGCATCTTGCCCTTCATCCTGCCAGCACTCGGCATCCTCGGCAGCCTTATCGGTAGCGCAAGTGGTATAGCGAGGGCGTTGAAAATGACCAAAGATGAAAATAAACTGTTGACCGAAGCGATTCGACACATTAGACATATGGAAGCGCTCGCTAGAGGTAAGAAAATGGCGGTGACCTGTATCTTCGGCCGTACTGTCTAGGTGGTGGTGGAGGAAAGAGAAAACAGAGAAAGAGCAGACGAAGGAGGTGGTCTTAAGGTCACTGCCCAGACGACCACTCACGAACAAAGACATAAGTTTGCCCGTAAATTGAAACTAACCAATTTCCGAGGCATGTTTATGCGCAACTGGCTGCCACATAGTCCAAGACGAGTGGAGTGTGGTGTAGAAAACCTAGCTACTAGCCGATAGCTGGAGACGAATTTGACCAAATATAACAAGTGTGGAGATACAGCAGAAACTATGACAGCTATGGTTATTTAAGGGCACCACCAGAGCTAAAAACATATTTGAGAGGTGTGAGATTCCATTATGAATGCAGAGCAGAGTAACTACCGCGAGAATGGATCTGTGGTTACTTATGCCTGCACTTCCTTTCAAGGTAAAAATACAAAAAAAAATTAACTTTACGGGTACGCGCTACTTGTAAGTATCAGTGATGCCCGTATCCCTGATAGTGTCTGGTAATAGCTCGGAATTGCATTCCCTGCACTTCCCTCTGCGGAACCTGGAGGTGGCATGGTCCCTCGTACTCATAGATTTTCAAACCTACTTCTCTGAACCGAACATAGATTAACACAATTGTATGTTTCGTTATGCAAAGGAGGATGGTAAGAGAGGGCAGATGTGTGTTCCCACAGGTTCGCATGAGATTGAAGATGTAGACGAGCACCTTAAGCACGCACTGAAACCGGAAGTGACGGTGCTATGAGGTAACGCTAATATGCTGTACAGCGAAATTTATTGTACTACACAGATAGACTTTACGAAGCGACACAAACTCCGCAATGCTCCGATTCGCGAATGAGAATTATGAAGGCAAGAAAACTCATGAATCCACCCGGTCGGTAAACATATTCCCCGTTAAAATTATAAGAATAAACTGTAATTTGGTTACCAGATCATACCTAAATGGTAAGCTTAACCAAACACTACATGAATTTTCCATGTTGTTACCTCCAGGCTTTAAGATGTTGGATGTACCAAATACGCCCATTTACATTCCGGTCATACCATAGAATGTACAGGAAGTGGTCACCTCTCTAATAGACCAAGATAGTCGTTTGATTAATTTCCGAGGTAAGAAAATAACTCTGTGTCGAACTGGAATTGCTGGTCGATTATGAAAGTCATCTGTTAGTAGAGGCTTGTATACGTGGAGGGGTGGTTCAATGCATCAAGCGCCACTGTGTGTCAAATAACCAGTACATGGCTGAAGAATATGATCCAGAGTTGCAATCAACATACCTGCAATATATTGATGCCAATAACCTGTATGGATGGGCAATGTCACTCTCTCTTCGTTACTCAGGATTTTAATTGATAGGCACAGACTTGGATGTGATGAGCATGCCAGACAACAACGATAAAGGTTACATATAGGCATTTGATGTGGAGTAACCAGATTAAATTCATGATGCCCACAAAGATGTACCATTCTTGCCAGTCAATGAATGTTTCCCCGGAACCAAGCAGACAAATTTGATGACCAATATTGCAGATAAAAGGAATTATAGTGTTCATTATATGAACTTTAAACAGGTGATTTAACATTGTCTGAAGATAAAGAAGATTCATCGAGTGATGAGTTGTATGACCTCATAGTTGGTGAGGAGAACTCTGCTATCTTGCTACCGAAGAAAGAGCCAACTACAAACAAGAATAATGATGCACTGATGAGCACAGCCGTGTAGTTAGAGAGTAAAAAAGAGGCTACTAAATCGATGTGGAATGACAGAGCATGAATGTAATACCTGGAAAATTCTAGAAATTAAAAGATAGTGATTTCAAAGGGGTGGAGCAGGCGACAGGATGAGTAATTGAGAGACAAGGTGGAATGATAGAGCATGAGGTCGAAACCAAGGTGTAAATTCGAGGGGACCTGGTAAACAGCAGATGACTAAGGTGAGTGATCAGGTGAAACAAAATAGCAGTCGAGCGAAAGTGAGTAATTATGAAACACGATGGTGTTGACAATCTTATGCAATATTTCGATGATGATGTAATCCAAGACAGTGATGTAATCCAAGATGGCGGATATGATGCAATCTAAAATGGCGAGTATAACATTATACACGATGGCAGCGGTGATATAATACGAGACGGTTGGCGATTATGTAAAACAAAATGGCAGCAATGATATAATCCAAAACAGCAGCGATAACATGATATGAAATGGCGACGATAATGTAATACAGGATGGTGGCGATGATATAATACAGGGTGGCGGCGATGACATAATGCAAATTGGTGGCTATGATATAATACAGAATGGCGGCGATGATGTGATAAAGGATGATTATGTAATCCAAGATGGTGGTGGTCGGCACCACAGCACCGGATCCTGGCTCTTTGTTCCTGGACTGTAATAGACTATTATAGCAAGTATTCGCGGAGTGTGCTGGGGAAAGACAAAATGGAGAAACACATGGCCGGTGCGATTTTAATTATTATACCCATAAATGTCCGCCCAAAATTTACAAACTGATCTCTGGCAGGTAAATAAAATATCATCTATTTCTAGCTTTAATGGAAGAACATAAGACAAATGATTATTCGTACACATGTTAGAATGCCGTGATTATGGAAACTTTCAATTGCACTTAACTGAAATGTGAAAAAGATTTTTGGAGCAATGAAACTAATAGCGGCTCGCTGTATTTCTTAAACTTGTATCTTCAAATAATCGCAAAAATCTTACCACATTACCAGTATTCACCTCCATTGAAGTAGTATATGATTGGCTGTTACAAACTAAATTTAAGAATGACGAAATATTTGGTTTGTATAAACTGTAAGCTCGCGTGGGGAATGTATATTACGACAAAGGCCGCCTGTCACTATTGTGAAACAGGACATTCAGAGTGGCAGAACTTCACCTGTACAAAGGAAGGTCCTTCTACTTGGAAGGTAGAATGGTCAACCCTTCTGAGGGGGAATCTACTCCCGAGAAACACAAGTTACAGCTTGTGGAACATATTTTGAAGTGTAAAGGAATTCAAGTCTACTAGTTAAACTTCGTTAAATCAAATATTAATTACATTTATAAGAATACCGTTATGGATAAGTAATAATTTTCCTCCCAACATTTGCTCTCGTACTATATGTATATAAGCTGAAAAAAGAAGATCGTAAATGCAATAGTAAAGAAGGCGAAACAAATATTACAATATGGTGACCAGATATTTTTAATACACGGTATAGGACATTTGTCTTAAGAAAGGTGATTTACAATAAATAAGAATGTGGTTGACTTTTTGGCATGGCAGTATTGTAAGCACAAGCTTGTACGATCAAAAAATTTTAAAATAGTACTTCCAATAGATACCTTAATGTAAATAAAAATCAATATACAATTGAATTGTAAATTAGCAAACACAAGCAGAACAGGTTTACATTTATATTTCTTTGAGATCTACATTTAATTTGAATAAATGGCCCCCAGTAAAGTGGTATTTTGTAAAACCAGTTCATAAAACTCACTGCCTGTTTCAGTAATATTAGTTTTAAGTGGTAGTTTGTGTAAAAATCAGGACTTTTCGCAGGACACTTGGAAAATAATTAAATTTCTTAGATTTGTTTGCTTTTCAAATTCCACAGGACAATGCTTAAAAAATGCTGTCCTGCAGAAATCAGGACCTCTGGTCACCTTAGATTAATAAGAAAGAAGGATTTTGTGGAAAGTCGGCTATTAAAGTGTAGGATTCCCGTAGAAATATACTGTATAATGTTTATATAAATATATTTTGTTTTTTCTATCTTATGTAAATAACAAACCTGCATTTTCTTATTTATAGGTTATTATTTGTATGTGTAGTGATCAGCCTACTCGCCTTCCACAAAGGCGAACGGGATTCGATCCGTAGCGGTATCGCTTCCGGGTTTTCGCACGTGGGAATCGTGCCTGACTATGCCACTGGTCGGCGGGTTTTCTCGTGGATCTCCCGTTTCCCCACTCTTGTATTCCGGCGCTACTCCATTCTCACCTCGCTTCATCATCATCAGCTCTCAAGATATTGCTGCTAAGAGCCGCCCAAATATGTCAATTTTACTCCTATTTACAATATATTACAATTTTGTTTTGTATGTGACGAGATACTCATAGCCCACACCCAGGGCAGAAACTCTGTCATGTGGTTGGAAAACACCAGAGGCGAACGCGCCTCTTGTACTTCGGGAGTAAGTAAAGTGCGGCTCCCAGACAGTGAACCGTGTTCGTTACTATAACTACTCTTAGGAAGATGGGCAGAACCTACCTTGCGCGGGGTAGTAGCGATGCAGTAGAGGTAATGTTCAGCGGCGCTTGTGACATGCAGGCGACGAGTCGTGTGACTGCGGCTGACTAGGGACATGCAACTTGTGCCATCTCCAGCAAGATGTGTTATATGTGTGCATAGCCTCGGGTGTCGAAGCATGCAGTTACGTGGACAACTTTCACCACATACTCATTTATCTCTCTAAAATCACAATTAATTTTGTATAAATTTATTTAAAAAATAGATTATACTCAAAAAAGTGAGTTTTTGTTCATTTTAACAATATATAATAGTTGCCATTGCCACGCAAAATCGTTTTGTTTTCTCTTTGTTGATAAAACGTAAATTTTTTTAAATTATGTTCGTAACTTATTTTTGTATTATTCTATTTTTAGTAATGAAATTGCAAGCACAACCAAAAACATACATTTTCATTTTCTACCTAATGTGCGTTAATTAGCTTGTATTTCCGAATAATGCATATTACCTACAACTACGCTATTAACTGTTTCAGGTAATGTGATCTATACAAAATGTTTTTTTTACCTTGTCTAAATTCAAAACACTGCATTTATTGGCAAATATAAACAATAAATCCTAGTAGCAAAATGTTTGGAATATTCTTATATTATTTTAAAATAGAAATTGAAGTTAGCACAACAGCGCTGGGGGTCCACAGCTTCACGTACATGCGTGAACAACAAGTTGCATATCCCGAAGGCGAACAGAACTGCAGCGCCTTCACATAGAACACCATAAACTCGAGGTATGTAGACGCCGCTTATGGTAGCTTATTAGTACACGTGTGTCAAACTAAATGAACAATGGGGGATTAGCTATTGAGTAGTAAATGCTGCCAGAAGTGATTGCATTTTATTTCCAACAGCACACAAACTGCAGTATTGTCGACGTAGAGGCTGCAGGTGTTGTCATGGTGGCCTATGTACAGGCGCTCGCCTCATTACGCGGCAGTTACGTTCGCCCGTAGTGTTATGAAACTTGTTGTGCACGCAGGTCGTGAAGTTGCGGACTCGCAGTACTGTTAAGCTAACATCAATTTCAATTTTTAAAAAATTAGATAAATGTTCCGAACATTTTGCTACAAGGATTTATTGTTTGTATTGGCCCATAAATAGCGTGGTTTGAATTTCGATATTTAGTAAAAAAAAAACATCTTGTATATAAGACGGTACATGGAAAGTGAAATTAGTGATGCAAAATATTCACACCAGAAAACGATATTCAACAAAGGAAGTCTCACATGGTGGGACATATCATTAGTTATTGAAAATGTGCTTCATATTGACATTAACTGCTGTTGCCAAATAACATCACACACAAACACATTTCTATTGGACCGGCATATGTCACATCGATGTACTGACACTTGTACACTTCCAAACAAAACATTTGTTCGGTGGAATGCGTAAATTTATACTTATATATGTGCATGAAAGAGTGGACTGGATTGAGTTGAGTGGATTTGGAAACTACTTTATGTGAATATTTTCGCCTTATTAAACACAGTCCATACATGTATTATCTATTTTAAGGGCCGCCTGTTGTTCGTGGATAGATTTCACGATTATTTGTACTCAAAAAAACAAGTTGAGAACTTGTATCGTGGTTGGATTAATTTAATTCCCACACGTCTTAGGTATCTGCCCGCGGCGAATCACATGCATATAGTATAGTACTAAATTAACTCTGATTGGTCAGTGAAGTAAGAAAATGTCTTCTCACAGAGATAGGCCGCCAATAAGCAGAAGAGTACTTCTGATATGGCGTCCGGCATTGAAGTCTAGCATGCGCGGAAATCTTTTAACGAAAACCAGATGGCCCATAGAAAATATACTCAGTATATGACCTGAACCTACGAATACATATTAGATAAAAGAACACGTTTGAATGGTAAGAAAGTTGTTCATGGAAATATATGCACTTAACATTCACTGAAACGTAAAGAAAATGTATATTAAATATTTGGTACCATGCTTAGGACACTTAGTAGGAGACGAGAATATTTAAATATGTTACTTAAAATAATATATCTCAGATAATATTATATGGAATATGTATTGGCTATGTCTCGGGAAACTTTTGACAGATATATCTTATTTTGAATACACACGAATACAACGCCTACAATACTATGGCACATTAAGAATAGTATTGTAGTTATTCCAGGCGATTCTTAAGAATAATATATTTTATATAATAGTTATGTCTTAGCACACATATTGTGGTTACATAATATGGTTGTCTCATTGCCTTCCTTTGAAATAAACATACCCAATTACTTATAAAACATTTCTCTTATAATAGCACGAATTATTTTCTTTCTCGATATAATTTAAACTCTCTCGTTGCCAAATGTTTCAACTGCTCAGTCTGCTAAATGTCTGCTCGTCGACCTAAAGGTCGGCAGATTTCCTGTACTCATTCCGACAAAGAATTTTTTCATCTACATTGCCATAAATACGATGGTAAAGGCGAGTTTCCAACCCCACTGCGCTAGACTTCAACCTTACGTGTGCCTAGTGACACACATGCTGCCTACCAGACGACGAAAGAAAAAAAAATGGCGTCGAGTGAGTGAGAATAATCGCCGACACCAGTGCACTCTACCAGACGACGAGGGAAACAAAGTTGCTAGCGGTCAACACGCAAAGCAAACACGGGCAAGCCAGCGACAAGATTACAGCAGCAACAATAACGACAAAAGGAAACACAAGATGACAGACGGGAACGAGATGGCAGGCAGAAGTATGAAACCAAATAGCGGATGGAAATAAAACGGAAACGATGATGTAACCCAAGTTGAAAGATGATGATATAAGATGGACACATGTGACGTAATCCAAGCCTTTGTTCTCAGATTAGCGAAATTTAACCAGTTGTGATACTGAATTTATTTTTATTTAATGCATTACGTGCATGTTTTTAATGTCAAGGTCAAATAAAAATGATAATAAAATTTATAACATCACAAGTATAAAACCTGTGAAAGAGGGGTAATTGAATTTGGGACTCAGTAAACTGTTTAATCGATAGTGGTGTAGGGTTGACCAACAAGACATTGTTTAGTGGGATTGCAGAGACAAACAGAACTGGTGCTCCTGTCAAGGTTGATATCGACGGCTGACTTCCTCCTTGTCTTGATTGCCAATCCTTGTTCCACAGCAACAGTAGGCAAAAAGCCTTCCTGAACTTGTATGTAGCCAGTAGAATAAATATCCGTGCAGGCGTCGAATTTGAACACCAGATCTCTGCCGTGAAAGAAATGTTTTCTAGTTGTTACGTTATGGAAAACGCAGCTGTGTATCAGTAGACCGTATTCACATGATGAGTCGACTAATCGGAGCAGTGGTGTTGGTAATGTCTACAATGCCACGTTTAACACACTAAAAAAAAAAAATTGTGCACGATGAGTTGAAACATCCAGTGTATACTCATGCGACTACAAAAGTTGCAACCATGGTATGGTAAGACACTACATATTATCATCATAAAATAAACCGAAAATTCTTAGTTGCTGTAGTCTTCTTATTTGCAGTATTTTGTAGAGATGTCATGTCAGAGAGCTGGCGCCGTATTAATCCGTAATTTATATGTAAACATGTCTGCATAATTTATGTGCGTTACATTCATACCATGGGGATAAACCTCGGCAGACAACTCCTTACGAAAATGTAAGACGAAAATGTATTTACCACTTGTTCCCCAAGTGATTATTGAGGGAGATATGAACCCCCCCCCCCCAATATTCTATTATCATAATGAGATTAGTTGAAAATATCGTAAACTGCTTGTGATTAAACGACAAATCTGTGAATGGTGATTTGCATAAAGGAGAAATTACACATCTAAAAAGGGCGGTCGTAAATATCAACCCCCTTCTTTTTGGAAATGGCTGTTGGTACCTTATGTTTGCATCAAACTTTGTAACACTACGTTCTAAGTAACATTTAAAGGCAACCTGTGAATCAACACGTCTAAATGAACAACAAAGGTCGTCTAGTCGGAACACACTGAGGTGAACAGTTTGTGAGCTAATTCATGTTGAACATTAAAAACACAGTGTGTGTTGCATACCAGGTAGGAAAACAACAATACCGAGTAATATATTTTAAATGATGATTTTACAGGTGCACCCAGCTCCCTTAATAATTACTTTACGATGAAAGTGGTACTTACATTATGGTTTTACATTTTCGTCAGAAATGCACTGCCGAAGTGAGTCCCCATGTTTTAGAAACACGTTGTATATGTACGTGCGAACATGCGATAGTGGAGACGATATGTATAAGCCACTCTGCCCACAACGTACGTTGTTCCAGCTGAGGGAATGAATGCGCGAGAGAGCACACAACTTCTCATTGAAGAAGTGCCAGATGTCTCCACACAAGTGTGTGCCTCTGTCATTCGACTGAACGAGATGAAGTGACCTTTACATCGCGTGGAGTTGACAGGTTTCCAGTTTAATTCAACGCCGAGAGAACTCGCCGCAGTTCGTTCGCGGTTATCTGAACACTTTTTAAATTAACATTTAAAAACATTCCTGTGTTTTACGGTGTGTATTTTAACGCAAACACTTACTCGTGTTTATACAGAAATGCAGAAGTGAAATAGGAATACCCATTAGTTCACGTTTTATTAAATACTGCTCACGGTTAATTAAGCACTTTTGAAATCAACTTTTGAAAAACGCCATTGCCCTTACCTGCATATGTTCAAATATGCACAGTGTCTGGCATGCGTCCAGTAACGGTTATAATGACGGAGGGAAAGTAGTTCCCTCTCTGTACGTTTTATTAAATAGCTAGGTAAACGTTTGACAATGCTGGAATTATTTCTTTTGCTTTCTGTATTTTTTTCGATGCTCTTATTACACTAATAATTAATTTTTGGAAATGTTTTCTTTCCTCATAATTGTACAGTTTCACGTGACCGGCGCATGAATAAAGTCATGAGGCTCATTGCAATGTTAATTTCACGTACGGCGGAAGAATACAAAGCGCACAAACAAGGTGATCTAGAGCAGGCCTTTCAAAAGTGCTCAGTCAACTGTGAACAGCCTATTAAGGTGCACATTGTAAGACGCATGTTTCTGAAATAGGCTTGTGCTATTGGTTGCCAGAGTCACAAGTGCACGACGAGCAGACGCGGCAGCCCAACACGTCAAAGCACAACGCAAATGCAAAAGATGTGTTATCAGTGTTCACAAAGCCCCGGCAATATATATCAAACAAGTATTGTATTCGCTATTGTTGTACTCGACTCATGCAGCATCCATTATTTAAGTAACAATTCTCACGATATATGTATGTTTCTTAGCTTTTGATAGCATTTAAATGCATAAGGAAACAACGTGCTTAAAAAAAAAACAAATTGAAAGATGATTTTGGCGCGAAGTAAAGGTTAAACAAGCGCCAAGTTTTGTTTTATTTGGTTGAGTGCGCATTCTTTGCCCACCCTGAACAACCCAACACGACGATAAGTAGAAATAGAATCTACTTCCGTCGTGCTGTCGGAGCTGTGGTTTTCCGAGGCTGTCCTTACTTCTGGTTGGCCGTGGAGTGGAGTTGAGAGATTTGTACGGCTCTTAACGACGAGGTCTTGAGAGTCGATGAGTGTGAAGTGAGGTGAGTGTGGAGCAGCGCCGGAATGAAAAGGCGGGGAAGCGGCAGATACCTGAGAGAATTCGCCGACCAGCGACATTGTCTGGCACGATTCCCACGTGAGAAAATCCGGGAGTGGCCCCTTCGGGAATCGAACCCTGTTCGTCTTGGTGGGAGGCGAGTAGTCTGACCACTACACCACTGCGGCCCCTTCAGGTCTAGCCTTTCAATTCGTGGCGTGGGAGCGGAACACTTTCTCGTCCTAATCATATTATATTGATAAACTAAAATACGTATTTAAAACAATTATAATATATTTTCATTTCAGTTCTAAAACATCCATAATACAGGCACGGTCGAATACAGGGATTGCGGGGTTGAGTCATGTCCGCTGTGATCTCTCTCCTCTGCCTTTCTGCATTCGCTCCTCGCAGCTGCTCATCTCACAGTAACTTCTGCTTGTCACTAGGATGGCAGGATACTCTCCCACTATGTGTAAAATTAACACCGACATCGTCCCGATAAGCGTCGGTCAAGTTTAACTGTACAGTTGTTAGAAAATTAAATACAATATTTTACATTTCTTACAACTATATGCAGTTAAGCAAACAGAAGACATAATAAATCATTTAGTGTTCACTACTGTTCACCTAACACTTTTAATTCAATGTTAAGACATTAAACTAATCTGCCTCCGTCCGATAGCAAATTTACTGGGCGCATGTCAGTCAGTGTTCCCGTGAAAATACACTATTATATGTAAAAATTGCAACACCCAGAAAGAATGGTCCGAATGAATCCAAACTCGGAGAATGTGTAGAACTGTGTACCAGCAATAAGTGATGGCAATTGCAGAGAGATGGCATACACGTAGGCCCAGCAGCGCTCTCTGTTGTGTGACCGGAGAAGTCAGTGTTATGCCAAGCTCAGTCAGCGAAGAGCCGTTGAACTAAGTGAAGTGCAATATGCCTTGTCGACGTCAAAGGGCACCATATCAGCATGAGAGTGAGTTCGAACGGGGCAGAATGATGGTTATCCGGGAAACGGGTTTGTCATACCTTGACATTTCGGCTCG
Source organism: Clitarchus hookeri (assembly GCA_002778355.1). NCBI lineage: Eukaryota > Metazoa > Arthropoda > Insecta > Phasmatodea > Phasmatidae > Clitarchus > Clitarchus hookeri. The sequence continues at coordinate 406,769 of NQII01001675.1, forward strand.
TACAGGCCATTCTGCTACGTCAGTGATGCGTGTGTGACACCAGTGTATATACGAGGGTCGTACACAGCGACGAGCAGGTACTGGACCACGAAATGTGACCACAGCACGGGATGACCGCCATCTTGTCCGCATGGCCGTAACGGACCGTACAGCCTTGTCAACAGTGTTGGCTTGACACTGGAGCACTCCAACGGGTGTGGACCTGTCTGCGTGGATGGTTCGGCGCTGTCTGCTGCGGGCTGGACTGGTGGCACGCATTCCAATGCGTCGGCTTCCATTGCCCAGAAATCACAAACGCCTCAGACTGCAGTGAGCACGTGAACGCCGTCACTGGCGTTCTGAGTGGCACAATGTAGTGTTTTCGGACGAGTCCCACCTCAACCTGCCCTACAGTGATGGCCGCATTCGTGTTAGACGCTACCGTCATGACCGCAATCTGGCAGCCTGCATTGTGGAGCGGCATACCAGATAAACGCCAAGTGTGATGGTTTGGGACGCCATTGGATACAACATGCAATCACGACTCTATGTAATGAGAGCAATATGAACAGCAACCACTACATCCGGGATTTTTTAGAGCCCGAGGTACTGCCCCTCTTTCAGGCGACTTCACAAACCATATTTCAGCAGGACAATGCCCAGCCACGTGTGGCGAGGAATGTGCAAGCCTTCTTCAATGAACGATGGGTACCGCTTCCTGCCTGGCCTACACGTTCGCCTGACATGTCGCCCATCGAACATGTCTGGGATATGGATAGTCGGTGAATTGTTCGTCACGGACCTCCAGCAACCACTGTTGATGCTTTGTGGACTCGCATTCAAACCTCGTGGAGGGATATTTCCCGAGAACATATGAAGATCCTCTTTGATTCCACACCACGACACTTAGGGTCTCTGATTGCAGCACGTGGGGGATTCACACCATACTGAATCCTCAAGGACAGAGATCATGTAGAGTTCTGTAATACTAATCAATTGTGTACTGTGTCATGTACTTATCTGTGGTATAAAGTTCACTTCAATCACATGTATTCTTCTTGGTGTTGCATTTTTCACAAACAGTAATGCAAATGGAGGCAGAGGCAGTTTCAAAAGCGCTCAATTAACCATGAACATTCTATATGTGCGTTAGTCTTCCTCCGATTGGTATAACGACGTTCAGTGGGTGTGTTAGAAAGACTAAATACTCACTAGGGTTTATCAGCCTGCATGCAAAATGGGAACAGTAAACGAGGTGTATTTGAACTTTATGTGGGTAGTATGCATAGACTAAAGATGACGTAGACTCATCTCGCTGGCTGCGCACAACCAATCTCCGTATCCCAGCATTGAACTGCTTTTCTGCCAATACGGCTTGCAAAAATTGCATGGATTGTATTTGAGGTTAGATCACTGTTTAGTAAATAAGTGCTTTGGGATGTTTTCGTAATTCCTCTGACCAACTTGTAAAGCAGTGTGATTAAATTCAAACTGTTGAAAGTATTTCATTAATATAATAGTGCCTGTCATTTAAAAATTAATATATAAACCAACACATTCATCACTGTTGACAATGTGACTTTGACAGTTCTGTTTCTTTGAGGTAGGTCAGTATTGGTTAGATATATGCGCAGAATACAAACAAGTGGTGGACTACATCTTTAGTCTGTGGTTCTATGTGGAATATTTACCAGCCTCTCCTCTACTAGCCTGCACACAGTTCACAGACAGTTGTGTGTTTCTGTTTTCCAGCCACGATGGAAAACACTGTGTTATGGTGTGATCAGGCCTTAGATGAACGGCTTGCCCGAACACAAATTTAAACATTTAACCTAGAAACGAGCGGGATTACAACGCCACCATTTGGTCGTCGATCCTTGCGAAATAAGACTGTTGCAGAAATCGCCTCCACCGGTCACTGAGCGGGGCCGCAGAACCATGCGCTTCATATAGCATGGAGTAACACCCGGAACGCGGTCTTTCGTCTTTTGTCCTTTGGGCGACCCGACCAGCGAAGCAGACCAGGAAGATGGGTGTGTCCGGCCGTCGCTAACCGTCTCGTAGAATCAGCCTCCGGCATCATTAACCAGGTGATGACTTTCCAGTAAGGTTTAAATAAAATGGCATGAATGAAAAGTAATAATGAATCATCTTAAATACGATGTAAAGCTCCCCCGATCATTAGTCATTTAAATAGCAACTGTATAATCTATATGTTAATAAACCTCATCAGATACTGTTGTGCTCTACTGATCCATGAGTCATTATTGAGCTACGTCCCTAAATACTTTCAAGTATGAATTGGCTGAAAAGCTAGTTCGTAACAATGGCAGAGGCTTGGTTTATCCCTACCCTTTCGCTACCTTGCAACAGCTTCTCTACCATCCACCCCCATTTCAATAAATTCCCCACCCACCCACGCTAATTGCCGTATTAATTATAGCAAAATATCAGCCACATCCACTTTTAACCTTAAAACTTTAAAGTGGCAGTCAAATTTAAATAATGTCGTAATATCTACTTTTAAATTGAATGAGGTTTAAATAATAATTTACCTTTTACAGCCCAATATCTAAACACTTAAAGCAATTATTTTAAACCTAAATAACAATCGGTATTCAAATGTAAAGAATTTCAGTGTGAACTGCCAGTCCCTAGTTGCGTATATTCACTTGTAAAAAATTTATCTGAGCTATACCAAGCCAGTAATATAAATTAAAATGTAAATCACCTGTGTGTGCTGGATATAGTTATTTGAAATTAAACTATTACTGTGATAGTAATTCGTAATACTGTAAGCATTTTCATTAGCATAACTTTCAACTCGTGCTTATTTAATAAGCTCCATGCAGTACATACACCATATTGTATGTAGTTAGCTATTGCTGTGCACAGATAAGATCAATATATATTTTATTCCACTTTCCCCTCGGTATACATACTATATATTTAAGAAACTTCTCATATCATGTTTAGGAATGACGTATGCCAGTTAACTATGACAATTTTAGTATTCTGTCATAAAGCCTGTATTGCGGTACGAGTTGCCATGCAGCAGGACGATATATCGTTGACCCGAGACGACACATTCCTCGTCAGCACTTCCTCGCGGCTCACGTGCCGCTGGGCGCGAACCAGCGTGCTAGCGCACGCCACGCAGTTGGAAATTTCCGAGACTCCACATTCCCTCGTCAGCACTTCCTCACGGCTCGAGCGCCGCTGGGTGAGAAACAGTGTGTTAGCGCATGCCACGCAGTTTCTTCCCGCCACACACCCCTTTAATCTTAAGTTTATGTTTCTAGTTTAAGTTTCTCATACTATCAATATTTTAACGTATTTTCCACAAACCTGTGCTACAAGGACACAGGGAGAATGAATTATGTTGGGTTTATGCATTTCTGTGATCCGAGGACTTAGCCAATCCTCGTAGCTTTCGGACGTGCTACAGACACGCCATGCCAGTCATACTGCATTGTTTGATGCGCAGACTGCTGAATCTGACTTCATAAGGATTAATTGTGTGCAATTTTAAGGGTATTTACCGAAATGGGAATAGTGCCTGAGACACACCCACTTCGACTGTGTTTGTCTATTCATGGTTTACCCACATCCACCTAATTGTAAGGAGTACTTACCAAGGAGGTCAAACCTTTCGTTTCGCGTGAGACGCGGAGCAATCTTTGGGCCTCTGGTGGAGTTGTGACCCGACTAGAGGGGCCTATTTTTTCTGTGCTCTACTAGCCTTGACATTGTTCAGGCAGTAGGGGCACAATTGGATGTTTGCTGTGGGTCTTTTCTTTACTACACAGTACTTTGAAAGTATACCAGGAGGGTACTTTCGTTGTTGACCTCCAGGGGGTAAGTCATTGAGTGCAGATTTCCCCAACCCCTGTAGGCCACCCCTTTGTGTGAAAGTAGAAGTGTAATTATTCCGTCTTCAATTACTCATATATGTTCTTTTCCTCTATACTATATTCTATTTGCATAATAAGTGTCGTTATGATATACTTATACTATGTGTTGATGTCCCTCGGCTTTGTTAACATGCTATACATTTTGCTCCTCTTCATTTCAATTTTAACTTTTTAATAATCATTGTAATTATATTATACTTATGCTATGTGTTGATGCCCAGCGTACCTATTAACATTTTAATAATTACGAGTTAATCCGCGCACACAGCTAACTAAAATAATTCATGTTCGGAAAAAGAAAAAAGAAAAATTTGTATAAAAATAGGAATTAACTAAGAACTGGATTTACAAGTGTAACGTAACTATTAAATTGTAATGTAAGCTGGTATTCGTATACCGGCCGAGAGAACAATTGACAACAGTTAAAAAAAAAAAAAGTTCTATAATTTACATTTAAATACATCAGCTTCCAAGGTCGGACACACCCAGCAGTACAACACACCCAGAAATATAATTACCATAATTTAATCTTAAAGCCTCTTAGAGCACTCTTCATTTATTTAAGCAAAATTATTCTATAATATGTTTTGATAAACTGTGCAGGCATTCTGCTAATACATTTCACTTTATGTTTCAGAACAATGGTAGCGCAAGCTTCATGCAACCAGCAGTGATGTCACACCCCTCTCAACCAAAGTTCCTCCGGAGGTCGGCGCAAGCAACGCACACATGGACACCAGTCCTGACGTCACGCGCAACAACCTCAACACCGTGCTCACAGCCGTCAGCACTACCGCTTAACCAGATAGCGAGTCATACGTAAAATTATATACAGGTAACCAGCGGTTCACATATTTTACTTACACCACTTACACTTCACCCTATAGCAAACAGTAACACATAGCACAATTTACTTTTAAAAAGTTTATGATTGCATAACAACAAAAAAAAAATAGCGACTGCTAATAGGAGGCCTCCGAACATTGTATTATTTATAATAAAAGTAAAAGAATAAACCAATTTTAAGATACAAAAGCAGTTGAACAAATGTAATACTCCACTGCTTATTTAAAAAAAATTATGAATAGATCATTATTTTTTTAAAAAATGAAACTAATCAAGTAACAACTGATATATGTAAATAAAGAAATTGTAACAGCATATATCATAAAATAGAGACATCTCAATTATAATAATTCTTATCACTGTAATTTAACATTTTAGTTTTTACAGAAAACGAACTATTTGTAAAATTCACCATATTCAATATACATTATTATCTGATACTGAAACATATTTCCTGTATAATAAGTAACATTTATTACGTTAACAGTTCACGTATCCGTTCCATTTCCCTCTTAAGTATTGAAACATAGAAAAAAAATCAGCTGCAACAATTCTTTGCTTTTTGCATTTTTACAATAATTACTTAAATAATATTCTACGTTTTGATACCATCCCATCAGTATCGTCACCCGTGACGTCACATACCGTTTAGTATGTAACAATTCTCTTAACATATCACTATTTTGTCAGTGTTCTCACATGCCGATACGGGGACAAGGGCTGAGAGCTGAGACGCCAAGACGCCATCCATTATCTTGGTAAGCTTCACAGCCATGGATGATCCACCATCTTGGTTGGTGCAGCCGGCAGCCATATTGGTCAATGCAGTACGCCATCTTGGTAGGCGTCACAGCCACCGTCCCCCATCTTGTTTCTTGTAGTTCCTTTATCGAAGGCTCGGCTGCCATATTGGTTATAGAGTTGACTGCTAGAGACACAGCTTTTATTTATTTCGAATCTCAAAATATTGCTGGAGGACGGCAAGATCTAACTTCCCAACCTTGGGTCGTCATTCAGATACCTTAGACCACTCGTCTATCGGGTATGTGCTGAGACAAGGGTTTAAATGAAGTATGTAATATCATGTGTATGGGGAAAAAAATTATATTACAAAAAATGTAAGTTCTTGTTGCCATTGTTACTCCAGAATAGTATTATTATTAGTCACTTTTCTTAAATATCTTTTTCTTGTAAAAAATTATAAAAAAATTCGTACTTATAGAATAAAACATATGATTTTAAATTTCATTTAGGTTACTGGAATTGAGTTTGCGAGCATGCATGGACAGACAGGGCAGCTGACTCTGTCAAAATTTAAAACATTATATGTGCTTGCATGGCAAGAGCAGTATTAGCATTTTCACATGCCTGCACCTGCATGATGTCAGGTAACTGCACACATGCGTGTGTGCATGCACGTATGCAGTACCTGCATGGTGTCGGATGACCATGAAGTCTGCTCATAGCAATGTTAGCATTTTCACACGTATGCACCTGCGCAGAGCTTGCTATATAAAACTACTATTGTGTATAAGGACAAGCGACAATAAAATTAATGCAAAGTAAGGTAATCCGGCATTTAATTAAAAACAATAAATGTACATGAGAATACATACACGGAAGAGTTAAAAAAACTGGTACACCTGCCTAATATCGTGTGGGCCCCCGCGAGCACGCAGAAGTGCCACAAGACGATGTGGCATGGACTCGACTAATGTCTGAAGGTATGTAGGAGGTAATTCACACCATGAATCCTGCAGGGAAGTCCACAAATCCATACGAGTGCGAGGCGGTGGGGATCTCAGACAGGGCTCTTTGTTATGTTAGGGCAGGCATCCTGTGTTCGCTGGCTGGTGCAGCGAGGGAAGATGGTTGGCATGTGATAGAAATTCCTGGTATGATCCAGGGGAAAAAAGTTGCCATATTGTGTCATTGTATGGTCTCGGATGAACTACTGCCATGATGAGCCTAGTTACTTGCGCATGGGTGGGGGAGGGGTCATTTTTGGCGGCCGTGACGCAGAAAAACCTCTGGAGTTGCAGCCGCTGTTTTGAGGGTCGTGCGGGTCTGTCAGTTTCCTGTGGAACTGATAAACATCAATAACTTGAAACCCGAGGGCCTGCAGATCCTGCCTGATGCCCTATGTGCTTGTATTTTTAGTTAGGTCGATGACGACCTTCTGAGGTAGGTTAGTGGTTGTATTGTATGTAAAGAACTGAAAATTGCTAGCGGAAATGAGCATCACAGCTTCCTTGTGTTTCTGCGCATCGGCTGCCACGATGTGCTGTCCGTTGCGCGCGATGCTAATTGTAACCCCGGCGCGGCTGAAAGCTCGCAGTTTCGGACACCAGCAAGCCATACTTACTGGTGTCGGAGACTACCAGCCGGTACTTCTGTGTGTTTGCCTGCCTTGTTTGGTTATCACTCGGGTGTGTGCGGGAGGGGGGCTGGCTTGAGGAGCCGGGCTGGTTTGTGTCATCGTGTACCTTTCTCAGTATACTGTACCTGTTTACAACAGGTATTGGCTGTGTTGCCTCTAGCGACGAGGAGCGAGGGCGTTTCCTCCGCAGTGAAACGTTTATTTGAATCCTCTGTTGCATTCGCCTTACTATTTCTGCAGTCGTGGCTTCCATCTGTGCGTTGTCCCTTGCCTGACGATAGTTCAGGCGTGCTGGGGCAATGTTCCAATTTCAATTGTTTTCGCACTCCATTTCAATTCTCATGAGTGGCGGGTCGGGGAGGGAAGGGTAATAGTTTCGTGCTCGTGGCTGCAACCACACACCAGTGCTTCGCAGGCCGGAATGTTGCTAGGAAACGATAGGCTTTGTTGAACCTCTGGGGCTCCGTGGCCAGACTTCGGGCCTGCAAGGCGGGAGGGAACTTGCCTGGAACGGCAACTATAGTGTGTGTTATTTATTTAGCAGTGTTCGTATCCGCTGCTGAGTGCCGCAGCCGTTGACCTCAAGGGGGCTAGGCTCTAGATGACAGAGCGAGTACGCTCAGGTGTAGTGCCGCGAAGCTACAGTCGATCTGCCCAAGAGACAGAGCTGCGCCTCCACGGGAAAGAAGGCCCAAGATGCCACTCGTCTGAACGCAAGCGAGCCAGTCGTGGTCGCCGTGGTAGCCGAGACGGCAAACTGCGGAAACTTGGTCTTACATATTGTTCGATCCTCCCCTTCCCCCGCGATCTCTGGTGGACGTCGCCTCCCGCACGCACAGGCTAGACAGCTTTTTTTTAAATACATTATTTTTCTCGTACAACAGTAAAAACAAATACAATAAAGTGAATATTTAAAAAAAAAAATATACATATGGAATTGATTTAAAAAATAAAATATTAAACTTTTAATATGTTTCACAAGGTCTTACCTGTAATGCACTATGGCATTTTATGTGCAGGTTTAGACATGTGAAAATGCNGGTGGCCGAGACGGCAAACTGCGGAAACCTGGTCTTACATATTGTTCGATCCTCCCCTTCCCCCGCGATCACTGGTGGACGTCGCCTCCCGCACGCACAGGCTAGACGGCTTTTTTTTAAATACATTATTTTTCTCGTACAACAGTAAAAACAAATACAATAAAGTGAATATTTAAAAAAAATATATATATGGAATTGATTTAAAAAATAAAGTATTAAAATTTTAATATGTTTCACAAGGTCTTACCTGTAATGCACTATGGCATTTTATGTGCAGGTTTAGACATGTGAAAATGCNTTTTAATATGTTTCACAAGGTCTTACCTGTAATGCACTATGGCATTTTATGTGCAGGTTTAGACATGTGAAAATGCTAACACTGCTCTGAGCAGACTTCATTATCTTCCGTTACCGTACATGTGCGAAAATGTCTTGAAAGCATGCACACATGCACGCGTGCAGTTACCTGACACCATGCAGGTGCAGGCGAGTGAAAATGCTAACACTGCTCTTGCCATGCAAGCGCAGATGTTTTTTTGTAACTTTGACAGGGACAGCTACCCTGCCTGTCCATGCATGCTTGCAAACTCAACTCCAGTAACCTAGATGGAATACAAAAACATATATTAAATTTTTGAAGTTCACCTTTTCATAAATTTTAATAAGAAAAATAATTTAACTAAACTGATTAAACAATTATTATTTTGGAATAACATTGACAACAGAAACTTAAATTTCTTTTTAATTTAATTTTTTTTCCCAAACACATGATCTTACATATTATTTATACAACCCCTTGTCTTGGCACATTTCCCGGCAGCCGAGTGGTGTAAGGAGTATGCATGTCGACCTAGGGTTCGGCAGTTCGATTCTGTTCTCCTCCTGAGCTCCGAAATAAGAAAGCAACGCCCCTAGCTGTCAACTCTAGAACTAACATGGCGGCCGAGCGAGAGCGAGACTAGCACCCCTAGCAGGCGATGAAGTAAATACTCGAAACAAAATGGCGGACGGTGTCTGTGACGCCTACCAATATGACGGACGATGCCTCAGTCCCAGGCCCCTTTTACCGGACCGGCTCGAGTCTGCAACTAATCACGTTTCACGAAAAACGTCAAACTTCAAAAATATTACTGAAAATTAGGCACAGCAGGTACGAGCATTCGAGATTCGAATCTACTTCTTTCACATGTGTATTATGGTCCTGACAAAAAAAAATATTGTTTGATACACATGCCTTTGAAATGCCCGGCTGGGTGGGAAACCCAGCCGGTTTTCACTTACCTCATTCCAACAATTTGCCACATTATGGTCGGTAATACACTTCCTTCCCTGTTTTATACACAAAAACCGCACCAAACTTCCACTGCATATATACGTCTGAAAATGGATGGCAGTAATTAGAGGATTTGTTTCCCTGGTAACAAATCTATAATGTTATCATGTGAGTGGAAAAATAACTAACTAGTGCTGGAAACCTCATCTCACTAGCGCAACTAGTAAGGAACACATATAGTTTTNGTGAGTGGAAAAATAACTAACTAGTGCTGGAAACCTCATCTCACTAGCGCAACTAGTAAGGAACACATATAGTTTTCAATTTTTGTGAATTTACGGCTAATTATCCTTGCAGTAAGAAATCAATCAACAAAAATACAAAAAACTGGTTTCCAAATACATTCTGGCCCCCGTTGGTTTTTCTCTTTCAAGTGTATTTAATACGGCAATTAAAAAAAACATTTCACTTAAATAGCTCCAGGTTTGGGTCTACATAACTTTCTATCACAAAAATATGTGCGATAATTCCAGATTTATGTATTTCGTTTCAAAAACCACAACTTGCAAAATATTTGACCAATTTTAATAAATTAATGGCACTAATATATGTTTTAACACAGTAAAATTTTTGAAAAATTGTGTATAGATTGCACCAAAAATGTGCAGCAGGAAAGTATTTTCACAAATTTACTGATGGTCTTACTTTTGACGGGTACTGTACATACTAAGTGCAAATAACGATTTAAATAGGTAAAAAGCATTAGGAAGAATTATTTTGGCACAGTAGGGCCGGTTCAGTAAACTTAATTGTGCATTGAATCTGATGTAATATATAGGCTTACCACACCGCTTATACAAACATGCGGGTGTAAGAATGCAGCAAGTGTCTGTCATTTATTAGTAAATAGCGCAGTATGGCATTAATAAGCATATTTTAATAGAGTAATACGTATTATGAAACGATGAAAAATTTGAACAACGAAACTGCACATTAGTAAATTTGGCTTACATCTTATTCATAATCCCATTAATGCAGGGTTTCAGAGTGTAGTATTTTCTTTGAAATAAAAGTAAAATAAAATACAAATGTATTTGGTCGATTACTTAAGAAATACAATCAATAAATAATGAAAGATTTGAAAGCTGACCATAAGTAACACAAATTACATGCGTGGTTTTAATATCAGTGTTATTTTAATTTTGCTGCACTGATATCCGCCAAGTTTTTCAAGATTATGTATTTCATTTTCATCTCAATGCTCATTTAATGGATACGTAAATAATGTGTGTGAGCCCTTCTTAACATTCCCATACATTAATGATTTTTAAATTCCGCTACAGTTGCGTAAGTACTTGATTTATTTCGGTAACAGAGACTTTGCGGCCAAATGCTATGCTTAATTCATCATAGGACGCCGTTATAGCAATTAAGTAACGCTTCATACAAGTTGGTCCAATAGATTAACGTGTGTCGTTGGGCAGTTGGTTCGTTATTAGCTAAGGGGTAACTATATCTGGTTTGGACTATCTAAGCATTTAGAAAGTCGGCCTCTGTCCAGGCACTTACTACACACATCACCGCTACCACCAGCACAGCTGTGATCAACTGCAGAACATCGTTGCCTGCGTGGATCAGGCACAGTGTTTCAGAGTTGGCCTAAGGACTATCGTCCTGTTGTTTAGTCCTGTAAATGCAGTGAATGCTGATATTATTCACGGCCGACGCCTCTGGNCCTAAGGACTATCGTCCTGTTGTTTAGTCCTGTAAATGCAGTGAATGCTGATATTATTCACGGCCGACGCCTCTGGGAATCAAACCCAACACCCCTTCCTACCTTTCAAGGATTCAACGTACACTCTATATTTATTATTGTTCTTATACAGAAAATCGTGTCACTCAGTTGTCAAAATAATTTTTAATACCTAGTCTAGGACTATTACACCTTCCTTTGAAATAAATACGTTACAGATGTGTATTTTGTACGTTAAGAAGATAATGTAATAATATAACCATGTTTTTACTTCGGGAACAACAATGAAATTAGGCTTATCGATTGATTCTGGCAGAATATGCATGCTAACGTTTGTAAGTGAATAGAAAAAAGGACTGGAGTTAATAAAATATTCTGATTTATGAATTTGCTAGTATATGCAATTAGCTAATATTTGGTCCAAAATCAATGAAAAAATTTTCCAGCAAAGGCAAGTGATAAACGTGTAGAGTTTCGTCGAAGAGAAAAATAACATTCACAGCATTGCACTGATATAAATAAAAACATCCAGTCAATGTAGAACGAAAATCAGAGAAGGAAAGCTACATTAGCACGGAATCTCTGGAAAAGTTTTGCAGGACGATAACGCGAATAACGTTTGTTGGCTAATATTATGAGTTATGGATATATTTGATTTAGAGTTGAACCGAAACAAAAGTGAACTAAAAAAAGTTAATCTTGTGGTAATGTTGGTACCTTATNTATATTTGATTTAGAGTTGAACCGAAACAAAAGTGAACTAAAAAAAGTTAATCTTGTGGTAATGTTGGTACCTTACTTATCATTGCTGGGAATGAGTCCGCTACACCGCAAGATTATCGTTTCCGTAATAAATATAATGTAATTCAGGCTCACTACTTTAAGTTTTGAATTAAATACTTATCACAAAAGTGGAGGTTTTTAGCATTCTCTGGAATTAACAGCTGGGAGTTTACAAATAGGCACTGTTTCATGATACAATGCTTTTCTTTCAGGTCGTCTATAGCACATGTGTGTTAAAAATGTAAACAAAATTACGATTTTCAAAGGAATACTAAAAAAATCGTTTTGAAGCAAAAAGCAGGGGATTGGTACCTAAAACTGGAATAAGAATCGCTTTTTAACGCTGTTGTTAAGACACTCCCAATTTTATTAACGTCTGCTGTGGCACAAATATAGCACGTTAAGACACAATAAAACACAATCAACGTGAAGCCAGGAATACGTATGTCAGTGTGGCAGCGCACTTGCTGAGGAAGGCCCTCGTGTGATGATGTCACAGCAGTGAGCGTGGGCCTGCTATCTAGTCAATGGCTGCCACTCGCGGAGTTGCAGCCACTGCCAGCTCGAGTCCAACCTCAGTGGANGCAGGGGATTGGTACCTAAAACTGGAATAAGAATCGCTTTTTAACGCTGTTGTTAAGACACTCCCAATTTTATTATCGTCTGCTGTGGCACACATATAGCACGTTAAGACACAATAAAACACAATCAACGTGAAGCCAGGAATACGTATGTCAGTATGGCAGCGCACTTGCTGAGGAAGGCCCTTGTGTGATGATGTCACAGCAGTGAGGGTGGGCCTGCTATCTAGTCAATGGCTGCCACTCGCGGAGTTGCAGCCACTGCCAGCTCGAGTCCAACCTCAGTGGANGTGGGCCTGCTATCTAGTCAATGGCTGCCACTCGCGGAGTTGCAGCCACTGCCAGCTCGAGTCCAACCTCAGTGGACACGTAACGCGGGAGAACATCCGGTGCCGCACACCGATCCTTCTGCCCTCGATCAAAGTTATTATGGCACTTGTGGGTTTAAATCCAGACCGGCCATTACAATTACCCAAAGAATCTCTTTATATTGAAATTCTGGCTTGAGCACTAAGAAGTCCGTCNCAATTACCCAAAGAATCTCTTTATATTGAAATTCTGGCTTGAGCACTAAGAAGTCCGTCTCGCTGAGTGGTCGGGCCTGGGTTCCACCATGCGGCTCAAGCCAAGAAGGCAGATGACTTCTCCGGTAGAGGTCTCATGGATTGTGGGTTCCATCACAATGCTGAAGCCAAGAAGGCAGATGACTTCTCCGGTAGAGGTCACATGGATGTGGGTTCCATCTTGCTGCTCAAGCTAAGCAGGCAGGAGACTCCTCCGGTAGAGGTCACATGGATTGTGGGTTCCATCACACTGCTCAAGCCAAGAAGGCAGATGACTTCTCCAGTAGAGGTCACATGGATGTGGGTTCCATCACTTTGCTCAAGCCAAGAAGGCAGGAGACTGCTCTGGTAGAGGTCACAGGGATTCTGGGTTCCTTCACGCTGCTCAAGCCAAGAAGGCAGGCAACTCCTCTGGTAGAGGTCACATAGATTGTGGGTTCCATCACACTGCTCAAGCTAAGAAGGCAGATGACTTCTCCAGTAGAGGTCACATGGATGTGGGTTCCATCACTTTGCTCAAACCAAGAAGGCAGGAGACTCCTCCGGTAGAGGTCACATGGATTGTGGGTTCCATCACTTTGCTCAAGACAAGAAGGCAGATGACTGCTCTGGTAGAGGTCACATGGATTGTATGTACTACGAGGTGAAGCCCGGGTTTGTCTAAACCCGTGGTTTGCGGAGCACCACTCGAGGATCAGAGAGCCGACTTTCTACAGAGAAGTTATGCAAGACGCGTCGTTTAATCTTTCCGGAGTCTCGTACGGTACAGGCTGTTCCCGGTCAAATGAGCATTTTGAGTGCCTTGCTTATGATCTATTTGTGTGCATTTTGTGCATTTTTCCACCGCATGTAAGCCTCATCACTGTGTTCATACTTCGGTAAAGACAAACTGTGAAAATATTTTTCCAGTCAATATTTTAAGTCTTACTCTTATATGTATTAAAAAATAGAAAGTATAAGATATAGATTCGGTATTCTCAAATGTTTACGTAACCCTTTTAATTCAAATTTCATTCCGNTTAATTCAAATTTCATCTGTCGTTACCAACTTCTACTGGGCACATGCCTGCCAGTAGGCCCTTTAAAATATTCGCAGTAAGGGACATCTTTTTCTGTAACTTGTACATCGTGTGGGCAGTCGGGGCTCCTATGCCTGTATCATTCAGATTAAATAGGAGTATAATCCAGAGCAACAATGGTATGCACAGCGCTCAGCACAAGATTTTGATACAGCCACAGAGCCACGTCAGGAAATAGTTTGCCACTTCAGATGTTTGAGTAATCCATGCTGTGCACACCGGCCAATCCCATTAAGTCTGAATCCAGAGTTTAATTGGCACGGCAGAGTGCTTTAATTGGCTGCAGTTGAATGCAATCCAATAGGAGGAGACTACGCTCCTTCCAATGGTGGTGTGGTTGGCGTGGGTACCACCTCACCTGTTAACATCACCGTACAGAGTTGAATCTCCACGCGCCACCTTGACGGGGCCGAGGACTATCTACGAACGCACTTCGTGGACGAGTCCTCTCACTAGGTGGACCAGGCCGTCGTCCCTTCATTAGCGAGCCTCGGCCCTTCGAAACTGCCGCCTGGGGCCGGAGACACGTCGTATTGCTTCCCCAAGAGTTACTCGAGCGACAAGAGCCCATCACCAAACCCAGCACTGTGTCTCGTGGGGGTTCAGTGNATTAGCGAGCCTCGGCCCTTCGAAACTGCCGCCTGGGGCCGGAGACACGTCGTATTGCTTCCCCAAGAGTTACTCGAGCGACAAGAGCCCATCACCAAACCCAGCACTGTGTCTCGTGGGGGTTCAGTGAGAGGGAATACCCTTCCTCCCCCCCTCCAGCTCCAGGCGAATGCCCGCCTCCAGGCCTTCTCCTAGCGGGAGGTTCAACCAATGCCACCCATAGTCCGACCAGCGATAGTGCGATTTGCAAAGTTTGCTTTCAAAAGAGCTCTCTTTATTGTGAACAGCCTTTAAGGGCGAGTACGCACTAACATTCATCTGCCCACATACAAAATGGCAACTGTATGCGAGGTGTATGTCGACTTTATGCGGGCTGTATATCGACTGTATGCGGGCTGTATGTGGAGTGATTATCAGCCCTTCCACAAAGAGCCCGCACACACTCCACAGACAGTTCTGTGTGTGTGTGTTTCTGTTTCTCTGCCGGGATGGAAAACACCTGCAGCTATATGCAGGTGTGGGAAACAATACTGAGATAAGAAAGCGACTGACCATTATGTTCCTGCCGAACCCGAACCCTACTTTCCAAAGAAAAGGCAGTTGTGCGGTAGCTCTTGTATTTCGCTATCGGTTCTACTTTAGTGCGCTGTGTTAGATGGAAAGTACAAGATCATAACCTTCTTATTGAAGACATTTAAGAAATGTCCTTTTTGAGGAACTCAAAATGTAAAGAATACAAATACAGAAATAAAATGTTTGATATTATTATGCAACACTCAAAGATGTATATTATGAATACATAAGATAAGGGGGAGGGGGGATCTCAGGAAGACCAGTTTGGTCGGAAAGTGAAGAAGTGTTACTGAAGTGTAAACGTTGAGCACGTTTCCTTGACGTACAACCACACGTGTACATATACTGGCATTCATCAGCATGCACCATGCACATGCCCGCGGTCGGATGTATGCTAGGGAATACTCGCCCCAATGCTTGACATGCCCCGCTACCTTAAGCACACAGGCGCCTTCTTACACATTGTAAGGCATCCTCTCCCTCATCATCACACCATTGAAATATGCCATTGAGTTTGCTTAGGCCTTTCTACTTCACTAGGTAGGTAGCTAGTTACGCTTTTTTTAGAGGATTCAAATATATTTGATTGACTGAGACGTTCGCGAAGGTAAGTGCACATAACCAGAAATTTTATTATGCACAAAATGTGAACAAAGATTTCAATGTTTTTTTGGAAAAGTCGAGAGTGGTCGCAAGACAATAATATTTGTGGGCGGTAAATAGTTAAATATTGAACTTTAACATGAAACGACACTGCGGAACAGCAACATTAGCATAATCCCTTGTTTACAAAAAAAACCATACAGATTAGAGATGCTATACGCAAACGTAAAATATTCGGCTTACTTCAATAATTAAAATATCTACTTCAAATTTGGAGGGGGTGTTCAGAAAATCATGACAGATTATTGAAATCGTTCTCCGCAGAAAAGGCACATGAGCCCATGAGTCATTATTGCAGCTATGGCTTCAATAATTAATTTTTATAAACGTCACCGCTTGACGGGTGTAAATATGATCGGAGGGCAGCTCCCTTCCCAACACGGGGTTTGCTCCGTATTCAAACGCGACCTTCGTAACACTTTCGTAACGCGAAGGCACCTTAGGACCTCGCAAAGGAGGTTCCGTCACACCTCAAACATTTGTGCGTGGTTAAACGTCCACTAATAACACTGGAACAATCATAACTGTCTTATATCAGTGTGACTTAACTACGCAAAGCCAAATTAAAATAACTGTAGGCTGTTCACAGTAGACTGAGCACTTTTGGAAACCCTGCTTGCGATCTACGTGTACGCCATTTTGTATTCTTTCGTGATGTGTGAAATTAATAATTGTCGTGGCTTGATAACTTCTTACATGCATCAGTCGAATGGAACTGTTAAATTATCAGACGCGTATAAATTATAGAAATTTGTCATTTCTTACACTTACATTCATTTAAAGACAGAAAGTGAACGAAATCATTTAGTATTCAGAAATGTTTACTGAGAACTTATAATTTAATGTCAAGATATCGAATTGCCTTCTCTACGTTGATATTAACTTTTCTGGACGCTTGCCTGTCAGTGTTTTCGTTAAAATACATGCAGTAGGGTCACTGGCATTTTTCAGAGGTTGATTTCAAAGTTCTCACTTAACGGTGAATCTCGGAAATATCACTCACTATTTTAGTATTTAAACGGCACATACTGAATTTATTTATTCTATTACAAGCCTTGATTCTTGAAACATTCAAACTTATTTTTCAATCGGTGCGGTTTTATCTACACAGAAGAGCCAAAAAAACTGGTATAGGCGTGCGTATGCAAATAACCGGGGTGTGGAACCAATCAGAGTAACGCGATGCGGCCGGTAGCTAGATCGGTTACTGCTGCTGCAATGGCAGGTTATCAAGATTTAAGTGAGTTTGAACATGGTGGTATAGTCTGCGCACGAGAGATGGGACATAGCATCTCCGAGGTACCGATAACATTTGGATGTTCGCGTACGTCCATTTCACGAGTGTACCGTGAATATCGGGAATCCGATAAAACATCACATCTTCGACATCGCTGCAGCCGGAAAAACATCGTGAAAGAACGGGACAAACGACGACTGACGAGAATCATTAAACGTCACAGACGTGCCACCCTTTCTCAAACTGGCGCAGATTGGATTTGTGGACTGCCCTGCAGGATTTATGGTGTAAATTGCCTCCTGCATACCTTCAAACATTAGTCAAGTCCATGCCACGTCGTCTTGCGGCACTTCTGCGAGGTCCGTGTAGGTGGGG
>NQII01001675.1:424433-436518 GCA_002778355.1 Clitarchus hookeri
GCAGGTGTACCAGTTTTTTTGGCTCATCAGTGTATATATGTAAAAGGAAAAACTGACGGACTGACTTACATATAAATGCCCAGCCTTAATAATCAGTCCTAGAAACATGACATTTGGAGGAAACATTCATAATGTTTTGTAGACAGCTGCCAATGAGGGGTTTTTTCAAAATTCAACCTCTCAAGGGGTGAATTAGGGATTAAAATTTTTTGCATGGAGAAAACATTAGATTATCTTTTGAAGCCACCACAAATCTGTAATGGAGCTACGCTGCAAATCAAAGTTATTTTAAGTATTTAAATATTGTCAGTATTTGTGCAGCGTATTTCATTTATTCTCAATAATCTCCTTTTGAATTCAAGAGACTGCAGTTTATCTTCAAAGTGTGCTTCCCGATGACGACGAATACGTCGCAGGGGCTAACTCTCTAGTTGTCAGGAGTTATCTTAAGGCGGAACTGTATGAACATTGTTTACAAAGGAAAGTACTGCAAAGAACCTTTATTATGTCGAAGCAGCCCATCACAAACAACAACTCGAAACTTAACAGCCACAATTATCTTATTTTTTTCCGAGAATTACATTCCACTCTCTATTTTGACGTATTCACTCCATTTTAAAGAACATAATTGCTATTTTAAAAACATTGTAACTAAAATAAGACTACACGTGGACAATGTCCCGGGTAGAAGCTGGTTAAGGTATAAATAAAATTGTTTTTCAGTAAAAAACTTCATTCGGTTGTAAAACATGCCCCAGTGGGTGTTTCCTTTTTGCACGGGCATTTCATGATAAGTAAAATTCAAAAGAAATCAATGTCTGATATAGAAAGGAAACCGTAGGTACGGATTTGTCACTAAAAGTCCTTCAGATGAGTGAGTTTGGGCGTGGATTGAGAAATGGTGGAATTAAGAACGACGAGGATATGAAAACGCCCCAAAAAAATTCAGACAATTTTGCAATACTTTCTAGACCTAATGATTAAAATAAATTCCTATTTTAGTAAATTTCTCGATTTATCGGGAACTGCGATGGAACCCTGAATCTCTGAAGTGGGTCAGACGTCAGTGAAAATAATGCGATAGCTGGTACGACGTTTGTGTGCGAAATAGTAAATAAAGTCATATATTTGGTGCTGTACTTGATGATAGCTTTTTAAATAGAGCATAGCTCTAAGAAATATATTTGTGGAATATTCCAAAAGGGGTAAAAAGAGGATTTCATGAGAGGAGCGGGTTTGGCGGCTGCAAGGACATCTCAATGCGCGTTATAAATGGGAAAGTTGCGTTGCGAGGACAAACCCAGGAGACGCCTCGTGTTTGCCGAGACGACTCTGAGCCAACGTGCAGAGGAAATAGCGCAGGATAGAGAGCAGATCAATCACTCTCCTTGTTTGTTGGCAGTGGGCATGTCGTAAACACTAATCACTCAGCATTCGCAGCCTTTCCTTCCACCTGCCCACAGGCCCGGGGGCCCACAGCAGATTGGCTTTCAGCGCCGCCCACGAACAAAACACCGTCTCTCAAGCTGCGTTCACTATTTAAAAAACTCACCCTTTTAGTTAGGGGTATGCGCGTGTGAGTGAAGCAAAAATCTACGAAGCACATCGGGTGATGCCGAATGGCGTGGGTAAATATTTGAAATCACACACACACACTGGACAATGTAACGTAAAGGCAACAATACTATTTCACAGCAATCACGATACAGTATATTTATTCCTGCCATGGAAAAACAGATTTATCAGAACATCGTTACTTGCCTATGTAGGTTTAAAAACACAATGTGTACAAACTTAAAGGGGCAATTTGAAGACTTTCTCACATTAAGAGAAATGAACGCTTCGTTCCGCAAAACAGCACGCCATGCCATATCGCCAGTCACCTCTTCTGCCAACTTCGGATTTGTAACTGTCCCGCCATCACATATAATATCATAATACATATTCAAACAATAAAATCTCGTTTTAGTTGTAAATTACAAATTAAAAAATCATAAATTTTTGCTGTAATAAGTATGAAATATGCTAAAATTGAAAACATGTATAATTTTCCTGCTACTACTAGCGGTGCGAAACTTCCCGAGACAGAGAGAGATAGAGAGAGTGAAAGAGAGAGAGAGAGCGAGTTGCTCCGCTTCGCCTGTTTGTTTCTTCTTCGTACTAGGGCCTACTCACGTTAATTTGCGCTGGTATTTTTAACTGAAACAATAACATGTGTTTCTTTCAGTGCTACCTGAAAATATAAATAATCAATAGGCAACATTTAATTTACAAATAGCATAACAAAAAACTAGGTTAAACAATATTTTAACTATGAACTATTTCTTACTAGCTGTTGCCAACACATCACTGCTTTCGCCGTTTTTAATTCGTATGTAATACGAAAAAATATTACACGTTATAAAAAATATTAAGTTAAAGATTCATTTATTCAAGAATACAATACTTTAAAGTTAACCACAGTGTTATATTTGTGGTATACAAGTTATTGAAAAAACAGGTTGACTTGTTACTCCTAGGGTGATTTTTCAAATGTTGGTTTCAAAACATCCGAAGAAACCGTGAGTGGACTATGCATAAGATGTTATTAATAAGTGTTAGTTAAACAGGAATGTTGTATTTATTATCTTGAATAAAAAACTTAGCTGAAAAGATAATTTTCAGATTCAGGTCTTTGTGCCATATCCATAACATGCGAAATATATGTACAAGCCAAACACTATTTAACATTTCGAGACGAGACTGTCATCTCTCAAAGGCGAGACATTATAATTGGTTAAAGGGTTAATATTAACAAACTATGATATACCTGCTGACAGTTTCCGGCAGAGGTGGCGCTCATGCGTGGAGGCAGATAGTATGGCGTGGGAGCGAACTGCTCAGAGAAGATCGCAGGACCACGGGAATGGCTGCCTTTACATTTTCCATGATGTACTGGTCAAGGGAGTTGGGCAGCAAACAATTAAATGATAAATTTTTACTATTCAAACCAAAACTGTTTAACTTGCTGACACATGTGGTGCTATTTATCTCTGAAAATTAAATTTATTTATTACAATTTAGATAAATCACATACATTCCAGTATTTTTTTTTTTTTTTTTACTGTTTCTGAAGCTTATTAAGCAATTTGAAAAATAACTTGCACGGAAATCAAATGGCAAATGGTACCTCAATATATATATATGAATTCAGAAATAGTTTTAATAAAAATTTTCAATTTATTTTCCAAATAGATAGATATAAACATTTTTGTACAAACTTTGTGTGTTGCTATTCTTGAATTTTTACTTTAAAAAGAGCAGAACATTCAGTTAAGGGCGTTTGCAACAAAAAAATTGGTTATTTAAAATGTTTACCACAAACTCTTTAACTTACAGACATTATCTCTTAACTACTTTTCCTTAGATCATTTTTTACATCGCATGGTTTTCGCAAAATGAAATTACACGTCAAAGTCGAAATGTTGCTGAATTTGTAAATTTAGAATGAATAAAAGAAAGCCATTTGCAGAAAATTTAATAAGATTAACTGAAAGGCCTTGTCTTAATTCATTTTGAGGCATGGACAACAAAAGTTATCTTTCAAAATATGAGGGGCAGCTTTAAATAACAGATATGCAATAATATCCTCATTTCAAGCAATTATTTGAAATTGGAAAAATATATTGTTGTATGATATTATAGATTTCTTAAGTTACTCTTATCATATCATTTGAGTGAATTATCTCATTTCCGTACAGAAGTTAGTTTTGATTATTTCTAAATTTCTAAAACAGTGAAAGTATGTCTGACATTTATTTGCGAGGGAAGTGTACTGATAATGTCTACAAGTTGATAATTATACTATTCAAATATAAAATAAAAATTTTAATAGCCAACGCCTTTAAAATAGTTAAGATAATAATATTCACCTTCTCTTCCTTCGTTATTTAATGGTTAATTTTAGTTTAATTTTTTGGCCAAATAAGCAGCGAAAATTCCTTTTTTTACACAAAATGTTTAAAAAACATTGGAAATTATCTCTTTTTCTTGCTGGAAATTATATAACGTATTTCTACAAGATGAATACAGTTTTTCTATTCGGGATCCATAATCCCCCCACTTTATGACAGCATTTTTTTGGAGTCTGGGATTAAGTTGGACGCGAAAACGAGGGGAAATAACCCAAAGCTTAAAAAATTTTTTTTGGATTTCGTAAACAAAATTATTTTGCCGTCTGAGGGACGAATTTCCCATTCTTATATAAAGTCAGTTGTTAACATAATTTTCACATTTCAGTTATACATGTTCAGTCGTAAATGCATGCTAACCTGACTTGATCGGATTCCATAGGAAAATAAATAGGGAAACATTTATTATTTAGTTAACACAGTGAATTCGGAAGTTGGTAGACGCCCCAGAATGTGAAGAGTGGAAATGTGTTATGTAACGATAAACTAGAACTGAGTTGCAACTAAGCAACAGTAAGTATGATACAAGTAAATTGTTACAAGGTAGGTAACCACAGAAAAAGTTGTTACAAAGAATACAACCCTTCATACATTAAATAGAGGTTGGCATCCTCATATTGCTTTGAACTTTGTAACCGCCCACTTAAAGCTATTTGACAGGATATGGCCTTAATCATATTGCAAAAATTAACAAAAAAATATTGCATTGGTAGTATTTGTTAATCCTTCCCGTTACTTCAGAAATCACATTTTTAGTAGGAAAGCAGAACAGTGGTTCCCTGGGAGGTAGGCAGCCTGTACCACTGTTTTACATAATGTGTCAACTTACAACCGGGATCATGTTGTCCTGGTGCAGGTGTATGACACGTTTGTAAATTGTGGTAATAATAGGGCTGTTGAAAGAAAAATATGACCAGTAGAGAGCATAAGTGCTTTATTTGAAATGCGAAGTGTTTACATGGTTACAGCATATGCTAGAAGTTGGAGCAACTCATATCCACACATACTCGAATGCGACACTCATATGACTGGCTCACACACTGCAACATACCGGGAGATCCTTCACTTTGTCCACGCCAGTTGCATACACCTGTGCCTTCACGTAACCCACAAGTAGAAGTCGACTGGGTTTAGGTCCGGTGATCTGGGCGGCCACTCCACTGACACACCTCGATTAGTCCATCGCCTTAAGTACCAAGCATCCATTTAATGCCATGCTGTGCGACTGAAGTGTGCTGGTGCACCATCGTGCATGCACCACGTGTCACCTCCTAGAATCACTGGTAGTTGTGGCGGGTCGTCATCCAAGAAGCGCTGGTAGGACGCTCCAGATAGTCGTGCATGAAGGATGTGTGGCCCAAAAAACTCCCGTCTAAAATGCCCTCCCAAATGAGCAATTCCTCGAGTTCTGGCACCTAGATTAGCATCAACATAGCACAACACATCACGCTAGATGTCTTACCGTGGTCGGACCACATCGTAGGGAGTTGCGCCTACAGTTCCTGTTTCACATAAAACGCCGATCAACTGACACGAAAGCACGTGCATCTGGTTATCGCCAAGCTGGAAACTTTTCCGCATATTCACGACGCACAGCTGTTGCATTAAACATTTCACACTACGTGAGATGCACGTGCCTCAGTTCCTCATTATTCTACACCAATTTTACACCTTGTGACGAACTATCTGCCGTGTAAACTACCAGCGCAATGCTAGCAGGTTGACAACCTCGTCGCCAGTGGGTGTACTTGCCCCCGCAGTAACTTCTCAGCCATTCAGTCTGGTATAAAAAACATTATGTATTGTAACTTGGAACATTTGCCAGGTGGTTAGGTGGAACGTCTTACATGACGCATTAGAGGCTGCCTACCTCCCAGGCAACCACTAATCTGCCTTCCAACTAAACATGATTTGTGAGGTAACGGTCGCAGTTAGCGGATACTACCAAGATGGCTTTTCGATTTGTGCATACTGATAACTAAAATGTCATGTCAAATTATTCCAAGTAGACGTTTAAAAACGTATAAGTAATAGGAAGATGCCAGCCGCTATTTAATGCAATGTTTTAAATAATTAAGTGGGACAGGAAAAGTGGGAAATGGTTAATAAATTTTATGGGGCATGCACATAACAGTTTTGTAATTTTTTATGGTTTAATAAAAAAATACGTTTAACAGATGAAAACATGCATACTGTACAATTCGTATTAACAAAACAGCAGCACGAATTGGTTAGGCCTACTATGTTACTGATCGATGACATGCCAGAAAGAATTCATTCTCATTGCCTTAGTAACTTGTGTTCCGGCAGAGACGATAATTGATCAATGTAAGCGCCTACGTTTGTTGGTTCAGTGATACATTTATTCATCTACGTCCAGAATAACATAAATCCCAGAAGAGTTTACAGCTCCTTTGACATATAGGTATAAATAAATACGTTTTCTGAGAGAACAAAGTAAACCACTGAAGCACGTTGTTTTTTACGCCGGAATGTTCTTACAGTTTTCTTTCAAGTTAATAAATATTATTAATAAATTATACAATTTTTATTTGTGGCATTTCATACGTTATAACCCACCGTTATTTATACGCAACTGTTTGTGTGCTTAATATTCATATTTGACAAATATAAAAGACTTCGTCGTATTAGTTAGTTTTCCTTCTTTAATTTCGTAAACCATGTGAGACACGATTTGTTGTTATAGTCTATTAGCAGTTTCTTCACACTTTTTTAATCAAACCATTGAAAAACACACACTGTATTACGTGTTTGGTTGCTTTCTCGATATGTCATGTGTCACGAGCGTTTTATGCGTGTGTTGAAATAAAAGTGGTTTATTTGTGGTTGAATTGAACCCTAAATTATATTTTATCTATCAATAACAGCATTTCATTTATAAATGAAATGAATGAAGATATGGAGAAAACAGGTGTGTTGGTAACCCCTAGTAAGATAAAGTTCTTAGCAAAATGTTATTACATTGAGTGCGCACGAATGTGATGCGTAGGCCTTCTGGTATAACTTTCTAAGCTTTGTTTAGATGTAGGAGAGAATTATTGTGGAAGTAGAACTTAAGCAGGGCTTCAGGAATGATGGAAGTAACCGTGAGTGGAGTATACAACACAGTTATTCGACTGTCGCAGGACGCCACATGACGTCCACTACGAGTACGCTCGTATGACTGCGCAGAGACGCTATGCGCATACGTGACGCCTTCAAAACTTTCGCCTGTATTTCCTTTTGGCCATGTTTGGCAGGTACACGTGTAATTAAAATCAGACGCAAGCTTTTAGTGGAACGCACATTACGAAGAATGGTTTGATGTTGGCGCAATGGACATTTGACGGTAGGCGTTGAATATAGCAAGTATTTGGCAGTAAATGCTTTTCTTTCATCACAGATAAGCTTTCGGCGGGAAATACATCTGCCAGAACTGGCTGTTGAGAGGACAGGAGTAGCGCAGAATTCCTTGCCCAGCTACTTTCCAGTCAAGTGACAGTTACAACTTAATTCACAAATTCTTATATGAATTGTGCAATTTGACTTTCAAGAGAGACCGTACACGACTAATTTTTTTCCCGCAAAATAAACAACATTGGGATCGACAAAACATTGATATTTTTTTACAGGAACTTTGTTTTCTTGGTCGCAATCGTCCAACTCGCCCAGAACTTCAATACACAATATTGACTTGTAGGGTGGCTAAGTAATGTTACGATGGCCCAGGCCACAAACTAGAGGAGCTTCAATACAAAATATTGTCTTGTAGGGTGGCTAAGGAATTTTACGATGGTCCAGGCCACTAACNCGCAGAGACGCTATGCGCATACGTGACGCCTTCAAAACTTTCGCCTGTATTTCCTTTTGGCCATGTTTGGCAGGTTAACGTGTAATTAAATCAGACGCAAGCTTTTAGTGGAACGCACATTACGAAGAATGGTTTGCTGTTGGCGCAACGGACATTTGACGGTAGGCGTTGCATATAGCAAGTATTTGGCAGTAAATGCTTTTCTTTCATCACAGATAAGCTTTTGGCAGNGGCAGTAAATGCTTTTCTTTCATCACAGATAAGCTTTTGGCGGGAAATACATCTGCCAGAACTGGCTGTTGAGAGGACAGGAGTAGCGCAGAATTCCTTGCCCAGCTACTTTCCAGTCAAGTGACAGTTACAACTTAATTCACAAATTCTTATATGAATTGTGCAATTTGACTTTCAAGAGAGACCGTACACGACTAATTTTTTCCCCGCAAAATAAACAACATTGGGATGGACAAAACATTGATATTTTTTTACAGGAACTTTGTTTTCTTGGTCGCAATCGTCCAACTCGCCCAGAACTTCAATACACAATATTGACTTGTAGGGTGGCTAAGTAATGTTACGATGGCCCAGGCCACAAACTAGAGGATCTTCAATACAAAATATTGACTTGTAGGGTGGCTTACTAATGTTACGAAGGCCCAGGCAACAAACTAGAGTAACTTCAATAAACAATATTGCTTTGTAGGGTGGGTAAGTAATTTTACGATGGCCCGGGACAAAAACTAGAGGAGCTTCAATACAAAATATTGTCTTGTAGGGTGGCTAAGGAATTTTACGATGGTCCAGGCCACTAACTAGAGGCGGACGAATAAATCATTCGAGTCGATCTTAATTTTCTTGCATAATCAGTTGCAGGCGTAGACACGGTGGAGCTCCTGCTGTCATGCTTGCCTCCCCCCTCCCCAACATCAAACATCACCAGTCTTCTTTATTTTTGGCCACGCTGCAGTCGCGGAGCCGCGGTGACAATGGCTAGAGCACTCGCTTTCCAGCAAGGGGAACCGGGTTAGACTCCCGACGAGGTCACGCCCAGATTTCCGTACGTGGGAATCCTGCCGGACGATACCGCTGGTTGGCGGGTTTTCTAGGACATTCCCCGTTTTCCTCGCCCTTGCATTCCGGCGCAGCTCCATAAATATCTCACGTGAGTGGCAAGACTGGAGGTTAATTCTAAGATATCCATTTTAAACGATGAATAAATCTGAGAACACGTCTTTAACGCGTTCGCGGGTGACGTAAATTTGAAGTTGTAGTTGCTGTATAGTCCATTCAGGATTACTTCCAACATTTCTGAAGTCCCGCCCAAGTTCTACTTCCAGGATATTCCTCCGCCTCAGGGCAAGCTTAACCAGGTATAGAAAATTATCCTGAAGGGACAACGCACCGCATTCGTGCGCACTCAGTTTGATAATATTTTCCATGAGAACTATTTCTTACTAGGCATTACCAACACACCAATGTCTCCTTGTATTTGTTCATAATAAATACAAATGATTACATATAAGCAAAAACTCATTTCAATCAAAAATAAAATACTTTACTTTAACGTAAGTATAAAACGATTGTGATAAATTACATATTTAGGAAACAACCCAAATGTGTCATATAGGGAGTGATTTTTCAAATGTTAGAATTAAAAAGTTCGAATAAATCACGAATAGACTATATGCTTTGTTCTACACGGCCGAGCTTTTTGTCGCACACAAGTAAACTCTTAGTGGACTCCAAGTAGAACAGCTCAGTGCAGCAAGAGAACGAGCTGTTTACGCGGGAGTGAAAAACCTCAGCCAGGATTAAGTAACTAAGTGGTGGCATTTCCTGTGTTACTAGATTCCTTTTACCTGTAGTCCTGAGAGAAGGAGACTGTTGCTTCTACTGTTCCACAGCTACTGCGCGCAATTCTTTAGGATTTAAAATCTCTCTCTAAATAAAAATTATTTCACCAGAAATGTAAAATTTTAATTTTTCTCCCTAAATCATTATTTGAAAACGTATCCAGTTAAATACAGAAACTATCATAATAACCCACGAAGCCAATTAAAATTACGAGTAACTGCCGTTTCAGCTGTCTTTATCAATGAGTAGGCTTAAGAGGAACACAGTCGCCCTCTCGTGGATGTAGCCTACTTATATTCCTCCGTAACATCATTTCCAAAATCAATTTTTTAAAAACTAAGTTTGGCCAAGACTCACAGAAACTCGTAACACTCGAAACACAACGTATTTTTATCCCAATACTCGTTTCACACACACTACCGTGATCGAAGGTTCCTCATTATTTAATTACTTCGGCACATGCGACAAAATGTGGATGTAACTGAATCCGAATGAACTTCAGAAATTCCGTAAAGTCAAGGTTTGATTTTTTATATCCGGTCATGAGTTTTGATTACGAATGTTTGTGAAAAAATTCATATTTGAATGGTATATCAATATTTTAGCAAGCTTGATTTACACGATACACGTTATCCTTCGCTTACGTGCAACACACTAGATTTATTATTTACACATACTTTATACGTGAGTGTATTCAGTGCTTCTTTCGCAACCTCACTCGAGTCCTACTCAGTGGCGTGGGCCTGCGGTGATTCAAGCGCGTAGCGGAAGTAGGCACACACTTGTCACAGCGGTAAACCAGACGTCCTCCTCTGACGGCACACGGCCTGCGAGGTTCCCGGATGACGAAACCCACGTCACGAGTGAGTGAACGACACACGCGGCCGGAACTGACGAGGAGGAAGTGGTGCTGTCGTGCAACCGGTGGGAATGGCAACACACGAAGGAGTCACCCGTCTCCACCGCGCACGGTGACCGACCACCAACCCTGCACATCTCCCTACTTCATCCAGTAAGGAGTTATACAACTCATCCTCCACAGCAGTCACGCAGAATTTACCAACGCCCTCTCCAATTTACGTTGGTTTCCTGAGCCCTACCATCTAGTCCCGTGATAGTCAAGCCGTCGATCTCTAGCTACCGGTAGCTACCAGGCATATAGCCAGTAGCTGGCAAAATATTAGCTACGGAAATGTTTTTTCTGTTGGCCACACTGCACTGGCACCTCAACTCTCCGTATCCCTTTCCTCTCTGTAGCTCAGTCTGCTCTGTGCTCTTGTGTATAAGTGTCGGTTGGACATACATCTAATGCTTGAAGTAACCGTAGGGAAGAAAGGAGATACTAAGCTAACGACACTACAAGATTGTTCATGCGCTGGTTGACAAGTCTCTCCCTCCACATACGTCTGTGAGAAAAGAAAGACTTCGTCAGTTCAAATGCCAGTTACTGGAACAGCAAACAAATCTTCTTAAAGCAAACGGACAAGGATAAAGCAGCAACCGGGGTTTCATGTCGTGTCTCACAGATNCAACACACGAAGGAGTCACCCGTCTCCACCGCGCACGGTGACCGACCACCAACCCTGCACATCTCCCTACTTCATACAGTAAGGAGTTATACAACTCATCCTCCACAGCAGTCACGCAGAATTTACCAACGCCCTCTCCAATTTACGTTGGTTTCCTGAGCCCTACCATCTAGTCCCGTGGTAGCCAAGCCGTCGATCTCTAGCTACCGGTAGCTACCAGGCATATAGCCAGTAGCTGGCAAAATATTAGCTACGGAAATGTTTTTCCTGTTGGCCACACTGCACTGGCACCTCAACTCTCCGTATCCCTCGCCTCTCTGTATCTCAGTCTGCTCTGTGCTCTTGTGTATAAGTGTCGGTTGGACATACATCTAATGCTTGAAGTAACCGTAGGGAAGAAAGGAGATACTAAGCTAACGACACTACAAGATTGTTCATGCGCTGGTTGACAAGTCTCTCCTTCCACATACGTCTGTGAGAAAATAAAGACTTCGTCAGTTCAAATGCCAGTTACTGGGACAGCAAACAAATCTTCTTAAAGCAAACGGACAAGGATAAAGCAGCAACCGGGGTTTCATGTCGTGTCTCACAGATNACAGCAAACAAATCTTCTTAAAGCAAACGGACAAGGATAAAGCAGCAACCGGGGTTTCATGTCGTGTCTCACAGATCACCGCCCAAAAACGAAACCGTACGAGGATGATGAAATGTTAAAAAATAAATTTTTAGGAGCTGGTGATGCTAAGCGCCTATTTTCATAACTCGGAAGTAGCTCTTTGCCATGCGGAGTTTGCAGACTCCTGATCTTCTTTCGAGGCGTGTCCATGACTGCGATTGCGGCCATGACACGAGACCACCCAGCTTACGCAGCGACGCATGCATCCGTTATCAACCCGTCCTAAGGCGTACAGGGCTTGCCCTGAGATGCACCTATGCTCTGACTG
>NQII01001675.1:436580-451634 GCA_002778355.1 Clitarchus hookeri
GGGGGGGGGGGGTGCTCACATCACTGTGTAAGGCCTCACGCCGGCGTAGCGGGATTTAGAAGCTCGTCAGATAAAACCAAAAGGAAAATTGTCAAACACTTTGCGTGTGACTTGTTGCTAAAGTAAGGAAGGGAAATATCACCAATGAGGCACGTTTATTTTCTACTTGCAGTTCATGGAGAGGGGCGATTGAATGAAAAGGAATGTCGCTGGTCGTGTACGCTATTTCGCCACACGAGTCGACATTTTAGCCCCAAATCTTTACTCGCGTGGCTCGACGCTCTTTCAAATCAGTTTACCCTGTCACTTTATAGCTTTACTATGCATCATTTGAGTAGATTCCCCTCATATCTGTACATGTGTCCATACAAATTCACGGAGAGACTTAATTAAAATGAAATTGCATCCAAAGTAAATCCATAAAGTCAAATGCCTGATATTTTTCATATAAATTTTAGAGAATGATCTTTTATTGCAAGTCTCTTGACTGACTTTCTCCTGAAGTTCTCATTTCAGTTTCATCTACGTTCACCACGGAGCGTATTAGGCCATGTGGGGATGTGTTGTATGTGTTGTATGTGTTGTATGTTGTATGTGTTTTATGCACTCGGAAATCGTGGCTCTGTCCTCTGCCTCTGCACTGGANGTGTTGTATGTGTTGTATGTTGTATGTGTTTTATGCACTCGGAAATCGTGGCTCTGTCCTCTGCCTCTGCACTGGAGAGTGTTTATTGGCTAGTGGTTTCCTGTGCACACCCTCATTGGTCTTGCTGCACAAACGTTAATTAATTTTAGAAGAAGGAAAGAGAAGATTACGTCAATTGTTTTTAGTGCAAGCTAGGCTTCAAACACGCGTACACTTCTGTTACTCTTGCAATTTCGTTATAAAGTTTGTTAAACGCCCCCTGGATAAATCTGGGCNCAAACACGCGTACACTTCTGTTACTCTTGCAATTTCGTTATAAAGTTTGTTAAACGCCCCCTGGATAAATCTGGGCAGTAATAAACTTGCCAAAAACTTTAGGAAACAAACCATCGACATTTTTTTGGTTTTATAGCGTTATTTATGATCGAACCGGTGATTTAAATATTTCCAAAGCTAACCGCTAAAATTTAGATTAAGGCTTAACGTAAAAATATGGTTGTGATTTTTATTAAACGCCTGGCAAATGTTNCTGGCAATTGCTATTGCCATAGTTTCATTCATTGCATTTGGCGACATATACGTGCGGTTTTCATGCATAGTTTCGGTGTGTTTAAATTCCGTCCAGATAAACTTAAATTCTTCCTCACCGAACCTAGTAAAATGTTTTCGTTTTAGTTACGGACATAAGTTTCGTCCCTTTTATTAATACATTTGTACAGGTTAGTACCCAGGCATATTTTGTGAAAAATATGAATTCTTTATAACGATATAATTAAAACTTAAGCAAAAAAATCCCTTACATCATTTTTTTTGTACAGTCTTCCATCACAACGGGAGTTATCTTAGGTGTTTCGAAATTTATAGGGTCGAAATCACTGTAACCTTGTATCTGAAATTCTGTACATAGAGAGTTTTACCTTAACGACTGTTGCCATTAACAGTACTTAAGCATACTGAATACAGGCAAGCAAATCTGTAAGAAAATTAACGTGATTATGAAGATACTTCTTATCGGACGAAATATTCATGTATGTGGTGGTAGGTTTCTGAATGCATTTCGTACGACCTACAATGTTACGTTTTAATGACGTTCTTGCGAGTATATTATTTTCCGAATTTCAGAAATGAACAACTGATAAACGAAGGTAGTAATTAACTTCAACTGTGTTTACAAAGAAACATAAATTTTTCAATGTTTGGTAGTAAATACGAAGACATATTTGGCAATTCTGTATGCAAAAGTAAGTCGTGGTTGTTCAATAAATTTTTCCAAGAGACATAGCACTCATCGCTAAGGGCACCTCATTTTTTCTAGGGAATTTCAGGACTGTTTCTATTAAAAAATATTTAAGATTAGCTGCACTATCATGAAAGGATGATTTAAATTAGTTCACAGGGGCCACGGTGGCTGAGAAGCTAGACTACTCACCTCCCACCAAGGCGAACCGGGTTCAATCTCCGGCTGGGCCACTCCCGGCTTTTCGCTAGTGGGAATTGTGCCGGACGATGCCGCTGGTCAGCGGGTTTCCTCGTGGCTCTCCCGTTTCCTCCGCCCTTGCATTCCGGCATTGCTTCACACGAACCTCACTTCACCGTCATTAGCTCTCAAGACCTCGATGGTAAGAGATCTCTTCACTCCACTGCAGTGCCGAGGAGTAGTCCCGACCAGCTAGTTCACTTCATCAACAGCCTTGTGAGTACCAAGCAGCTGAGTGCCCATAGGAAACATAGATGCCATTATTAGCATGCTTTCCGAAGGAAAGATCGTCTTATGGGATCACCTGGTTGTCTGTTTGGAATGTATGTCCCTCCTAATAACTTTTAAACCCAGCAACATAATTCAACCAAACTAGGTCCTCATATAGTACTTAGAAAGGACTTCAAACCTTTATAGTTTTAAACTACGCCGGAAACTTATTTTCAAAATAGCGGCAATATTGATATTTAGGCTGCAATATTATATTTCAGGAACAAGCTATCCTAATTAAACCAAATTTGATACGTTGACCATGCATGATATAATCATTGAATTAAGAAACTCATATTGGTTATTAGTCCGCCACTTTGTAAGATTATTAAAATTGAATTAATTAAGCTCTTGCGTTCTATCTTGGGAACCAATTCACAAATTTAAACCGAATTTGGTATGTTGCCAGTGTATAATGTAAACATTGATCTTAAAAATTAATAACTTGGTGAGTCTGCTATTTTAGAAGATAGTGAAAATTAAAAACTATATCTACTACATTATATCATGGGAAAAATTTAACAGATTTAAACAAAATATGTCACTCAAGTAAAACTACTGTAGATCGTGTAAATTGGCATGTTTTAATGTGTCAGACCAATATTTTCAAAATGGTGTTGGTGTAAACAATTTAGAATACTATGCTATATCTATGAAACCATGTAACATATTTCAAATAAACTTTGTATGCTAGCAGTATCTATTAATAGCATCGTATTTGTCTGCCCAGAGCCTGATTTTTCCCCCTTTCATAAAATAGTGCCACACGAATATGTACAATTTTGTCATATCTCAGAAAAAGTTAACCAATTCCTTCCAAATTTGCCAAACAAGCAAAACTGTAGTGGGCCATTGAAATTGAGAGGCTATGCTTAAACAGGACTAGGAGCTTATTTTAATATATATATATATTCTAGCAGAGCGTGCTTTATCTACGAGTTCAGTTAAGTCGAGTTGAGAGATTTTAACGGGTCTAAATTATACCTAAAATCAATGTAACCAATTTTAATCTAACTTTGTGTGCGGACATTATATATGTAAGCATCAAATGAGAGAATACATAAACTCATTTGTCTGCCATTGTTAAAGATAGCACAACCTAAAAAATTAAGTTTTCGTGTCCCATCTCGGGAAACTCTTAAAGGATAGCCACAAAATGCAGATGACCAGTTATACTTCTGTGGCCCATCTAAATCTATATGACTTAATAAGTCAGTAACATAATTTCTAAATCACAGCAATGTGAATATTTTATGTCAGTATGCCACATGTCATAAAAAATTACAACGTATTTAATATGTAACAGTATTTATGAAAAACATTTAATTTGCCAATAAATCTCCTTTTAGTACTCTAGTAATGAAANATTTGTCTGCCATTGTTAAAGATAGCACAACCTAAAAAATTAAGTTTTCGTGTCCCATCTCGGGAAACTCTTAAATGATAGCCACAAAATGCAGATGACCAGTTATACTTCTGTGGCCCATCTAAATCTATATGACTTAATAAGTCAGTAACATAATTTCTAAATCACAGCAATGTGAATATTTTATGTCAGTATGCCACATGTCATAAAAAATTACAACCTNGCAATGTGAATATTTTATGTCAGTATGCCACATGTCATAAAAAATTACAACGTATTTAATATGTAACAGTATTTATGAAAAACATTTAATTTGCCAATAAATCTCCTTTTAGTACTCTAGTAATGAAAATACCACCACACGAGAAAATTGACCTTTTAGTCATATGTCCGGGATCAATCAACCGATCCCCACTGAACTTTATGCACTAGTAGTGCTACAATGAGCCATGTTGAAAGTGTGTCTGACTTTATTAACAGTATGGCAGCCATAAAACAAATGTNACTTTATTAACAGTATGGCAGCCATAAAACAAATGTACATACTTTGATCATACCTATTCATTAATTTGACATATATAAGAATCTATTAGAATCATGGTCTATGCATATGCAGAGCCTGTTTTGGGATGTTTTGTACGATAGCACTGAATAAGAAACTAAAGCTTGTATGCCATATCTCGGGAACCGGTCAAGCTATGTCCACCTAATTATGCGCACAAGCAGTGTTACGGTCAGCCATGGAAACTTACACGAATTAGTGACGCACACACTTGTTTTCAAACAGACTTCCCTGTAAATATTTAAGGTTGATAATCCTAATCCACCAACATTTTAGAGACTGAATACTATCGAAGTTGATGCTCCAAACCCTACCTCCGTGATGAACTTGGTTGCACGCCAGCTTAGGGTACGAGGCGTTCTGTTTTCGAATCCCAGGTAAGGCGCGTGTTTATTCGTCTCACTAGTTTTGCATATGTTTCTGGTTGCATCTGTAATGATATCGCTATCAACAATCCGNGCGCGTGTTTATTCGTCTCACTAGTTTTGCATATGTTTCTGGTTGCATCTGTAATGATATCGCTATCAACAATCCGCCAAGACCCACCTGCCATATAACATTTTAATAACTTCATCAAAATTATTTCCGTCTACGTAAAGTGAAGTAGGCTCATTATTATTATTTTAAAACNTAACATTTTAATAACTTCATCAAAATTATTTCCGTCTACGTAAAGTGAAGTAGGCTCATTATTATTATTTTAAAACTTAATTTTGTAAGCTTAGCCCCTTGACTTGACGCACCAAGATTTACTTCCCACGAGCCTATACTGTGGACGAAACACATCGGTGTGGAAAGCGCATGTTGCACTGGACGAATGGCAAGCTTGTACACGAAGGTGTAGTTAGAGGGCGGTCGGGGAGGGCGGCCAGGGACCAATCAGGATCGCTGTCCCTCGCGGGTTTAGCCCACCGTCATCACATCACCTTCCGGCTGACCTCACCTGCCACGAACAGGAAGTAACTCGGCCGGCGGCTTCCGCTGCTAGCCGAGTAAAGNTCACCTTCCGGCTGACCTCACCTGCCACGAACAGGAAGTAACTCGGCCGGCGGCTTCCGCTGCTAGCCGAGTAAAACTGCCGGGACTACATCTTGGAGTGCGCCGAACAAGAAGTGGCCTGGCTAAGGAAACTGCACCTTACGTGCGTGTGCCTTTGTATGCACGGTGATTCGTGACGATATGGCCTTAGTGAAGGAGCTCATTACTCGACTCAATATGAGTCAACCTTGGTCGTTATCACAATACTTGAGGATTTAGAGGAAGGTGAATGTAGAGAGAGAGAGAGAGAGAGAGAGAGAGAGAGAGACAGTAATAGAACATTGACTGTTAAGAAAGGAAAGCAACACTAGGCGTGGTGACAATGCACTCTTTACTTCATGCAATAGTAGGAAACGTGCATGCTATTGCTTTATTTACGACAGACTAGGCACGCCCCACCGCGAGCTACACATTGGCTGGATCCCACAGATCACCATAACACCGTGCATAGCGCGAAGTGTACCACGCAGATATGACATATTCTGCTCCTGTTGACCCGAGTAATCAGCTTGTCCAGTTCCGCCATACCATCACGATCACCCCGTATGTATAAACGTGTCATGTATAGTTGCATGGAAAACCTCGCTCGCGTATTCGACACAAAAACAAAAGTGAAATCAGAGTATTAATGATCATATCTCTTAGGTTCCTATAAATCTTTCTAATGATATAAATTAAGAATACAGGATGAATATAAAGGAATACCCCAACTTTAACTGTCTATAATATCAAACCCAAACAGCCTACAACCTTGATTGACCAATAAAATGACCGTGGAACCGTGAAGGTTGTCTACTACACTTTCATAAATGTTCAATGTGACCACCATGAGCAGCCCGAACGACATCTACGTGATAATCAAACTCGTTCCACACTCTTGTTAGCATGTCCGGTGTTACGGTTTGGATGACGTCCGTAATTCTCGTTTTAAGGTCGTCAATGATAGCCGACAATAGTGAACGAAAAACTTGATCCTTCATGTACCCCCATAGAACAAAATCGCACGGGGTAACATCCTGGAATCTTGGGGGCCAGTGATGAAGAGCCTGTTCACCAACTGCTCCTCGACCAATCCAGCGTTGCGGCAACGTCTTGTTCAGGTACCCGCGAACAGCTGGGTGCCAATGGGGTGGCGCCCCATAAAGGACACATCAGGCCGTCCCCTTCACATTGACGTGTCGAATACGAGCTCGCTACCCCCTCACCGCCTCAAACCGAGAGTTACGAACGCCATCCAAACCGTAACACCGGACATGCTGACAAGAGCGTGGAACGAGTTTGATTATCGCGTAGATGTCGCTCGGGCCGCTCATGGTGGTCACATTGAACATTTATGAATGTATGGTAAACCAACTTCACGGTTCCACGGTTCATTTGATTGGTCAATCAAGGTTGTAGGTTGTTTAGTTTTGATTGTATAGGCCTTCAAATTTCTTATTATTCATAATTTAGAATATTTCTGTTCCTCTAAATCTGTCCTTGTTATCCGGAGATCCAAATTTAAGGGGGCTGACTTAACAAGGTTCTACTGTATTTGCATACAATTCCCATATCCCAAAGAACATACGACGTGTGAACACAGGCGTATACACGTAAAACCCCCGGTCGTGTTTCCGACGTAGCCACACCCTGACTTTTTTTTTCAAATCGTTCTAGTTTCGAATGCAGTGCGTCTGATGTGCGTGGAGAAGGCGTAGTTGTAATAACTGCGTGGCTGGGGACGTTGCAGGCGGATATTACAGACGGCGAGCGGAAGACAGGTGAACTAGCAGCTTTGAGGAAGTTATGAGGAAGAAGGGGAGGGGATAGCTAGAGCGAGCGACAATATTTGCGGCGGGCCTTCATAACCCGTCCCCTCCCCCCTCGTCCACGAAGCACATACTTAGAGGGCTAGACAACTCCGCTAGTTCTATACAAGATCTCTCGCTTAAGGTTATCCGTCTTGTTTTTCTGCACTGGGCCTATGTAATAATACGAATAATCACATAACATAATAATTGTTGTTCTTATGAAAATATAAAAAGATTTTTTTATATTACAAAATTAAAAATAGAGTAAAGAAAGGCAAAACAAAAATCTACATAATAAATACAGAGTTATTTTTTTAGTGGGATTTTCTTACAGACCCTAGATTTAGGTATATTAAAAAGTTGTCTTTATANATTATATTTTAACTTAACTTAATATAATAACCTCTAATTAAAAGTATTATAAGTATAACAGGATTTTAATATAAATAAAATAGTATTTATTTTATATTATTATATATATTAATATAAATATATTAATGTACAATAACGTTTACTTTATATTGATTTTATAATATTAAGGGGAAAAAATTATTGAATAAATATAATAATATAAGTTTTTATATTTATATAACCACAGCAGATTTAAGATATTAATATAAATTATATATCATGATATACATCAATTTTATATACTAATGTATCAAGATAAATTAATTGAATACAACATACTATATACAATAAAACCCTTATATTTTTGTTTAAAATAAGAAAATAGAATGTAAAGTTATTTATGAAGAATTAAAAACATATTAGCAAAAATATTTAAAATATAGTTTATCTTCATTATCGTTAATCATATATTTTCTATTAAATTCTTATAGTATGTCATAATATATATTTATATAACCAAAATAATCTCGTATAAATAGGTTATTTGGTAAAATGGCTTAATTTATAATTACAGAATTCTATTTGTAACAAATAGAGGAATTCATTTATATTGTTGTATTCAACTACAAAATGTTTTTGCAGTCATTTGTAAAGATAGCAAAATGTCATCCATCTGAATTTTTTTGACAAATATTTGAAATTAAATTATGACCGCACATTAAAAGGTAAATTTTAACTTGGTATAGAATTTACGAATTTAGTATGGTTTCAGTTATATCTGTATTTTCCCATGTGGAACAAAAATGGTTAAATAATAAAGGAATATTATAACGATGGTTATATACAGTATATGAAACGAAAAATAAAATAAAAACTAATTTAATTTAGAAATAAAACTCTATATATTTTATGTGCCTATACCAGATTGGTTTTTGATACTGAATCTGGAAATTACGTTCTGGAGGAATATACATAAATCCAAATTGGTGTGAATCGCTCCCCTTTAAACTTGCACACATTGCTCTACGATAGTATAGATAGTTATAAATAAATTAATGAAACTCCTTTGAAATTAATTTAAAATAACTAAAGTCTTAGCGTTAAGCGCATACAGAAATTTCCGAATAAAATTATAGAAACATTTTAAGTTCATTACCATTACATGGGAAATTTTAATTGTTGACAAATTGAGGTCGCGTTTTTATGTTATATTCACATAATAGTAAAGATTAGTGAAATAGTACTTAGAGATTTCGGTGGTATTACATTCAGTACTGTGTTTCAAGGGATCTCACGCCGCCATCTTGTCTACGCATCTGCACTGCTCACCAGGCCCATATCTATGTCAACGTTTGTGTAGCGGAGAGATACACAACCAGCAGAAAGAAGACCCTCTAGAGGGCCTTTAGAACTGCTCAATAGGCGGTGGACCGACTCTAAAGGCCTAATAACGGTACTTATGTCTCCGGAAATAACTTCATAAATAAAGCCAATTTTATTTATCTTCCACTGTTTCTGTATTTGCGTGTACACAAAACGTCGATGGAGTTTCAAGTGACGATTCTAAGGGAACCAATAAGTTAGCGATATAAATAATAAGCCTACTTTCCTCTACGTGGATGCAAATCATTTGCAATAAAGTTGCTAAAAGCGTAGATGGCAGGTAGGTCTTGACGTCTCGTTGACAGAAATAATACTATATATGTGAAACATAAAAATATACTACAGTAGCGAGACAAATAACCAATACACACGTGTCATAAACGGGACTCGAACACAGAAAAGCTCAAACAATAAGTTAGCGTGCAATCAACTGCATTAGGGAGGTCGGATTAGGAGTAGTGCCTTTGGATATAATCAGTTTAATGTTTTAAATTATAGGGTTTACAAACCTCGCATATTTACAGGGCCGTCATTTCGAAAATAAGTGCATGAGCAACTAAAAATACGTCAGTTTCCATGGCCTATAAAGAAGTTGGTGGTATTCGGTTGATTGGTGCCTGAGATATGGCATAAGAACTTTATTTTATTTCTCGTGCTATCTTACAAAATTGCCGAAAATAAGGTTCTCTATACGATGCTTCTAACTCATACTGTCAGCATAAAAAGATTGGTTGAATTTGGAAAAATTGTTTAATAGATATGACAAAGATGCCGATGAAGGTGAAGATGTGATGGATGTATCCAACTGGTGATGATGACAGTGAAGATGAGGATGTTGCTAGTGACAATGCCGAAGATGATGCTGATTGAGATGGAAATATGATGGTTTGATATTTTATTCAATTCGTTTTCATTTATTAAATTATGATTATTTTTGTCACTGTTGAAATAAATATATATATTATGTGTGTTATAATTTGATAGCAACTTATTTACAACCTATTTGTATCATTTTAGGCCCTACTGCTAGTCTTGGACACATGCAATGTTGTCACGTCAATGTTTTAATCATTGCCTACTATACGTAAACTCTTTGTTCTCCTCGGAATTCACATATATACACATGGCGATTACACCATATTCTTTGATATTACAGCATGCAGGGTTTGATGCTTTACCTGAATGAATGCCACCAATGGAGACTTCTTGCCCCAGTGTTCACCGTTCAAACAGGCCGGCTGCACCTAAAACACGTTAGTTTACATACCCTACTGTAGTACTACTTACATGAAAATGTGGTGGGAGTCGGGTGACTGGTGTTCGAGATGTGGCATAAAATCACCATTTATTCAAGGGACGATCTTCACAAAGAACAAAAATATTATGTATTTGCAGATTTGATGATTGGCATGAAAAGAGTATACAAAAATAAGGTAACATTAATTACATAGTTTAGTAGATAAAGAACACTAATATTAAGTGTTATTATAGACCCCAATTTGAAAATAAGTTTCTGGCACACTTATAACATACAAACTTATTATGGCCTACCACAGTAAAACAATTTTGCCAAATTTAGTGAGAAAAGGTTCATTTTTCCCCCGAGATATATTATAACCAATTTATTATTTTCATGTGGGGCTGTTTAAAAAATGACGGCGAAATGAGACTCTGTAAAGACCAATTCGATGGTTATAATAGATACTGCAAACACACAAAGTTAAGTAGAAAATTTGTTTGTATTTTCGTAGATATAACGTACTAAAGTTAAATGTTTATTTAGCCGCCATTTTTAAAATGAATGATTGACTCTTTTAGAAAATATAAATTTACATGGCATGTCGTGGTGCAACTTGTTTGCCAAATTTGTTGGGAATGTGTTGACGTTCTATGGAGATATGAAATCAAATATTTAATTGGTCATGTAATGCTATCTTACAAAATGATGGAAAAAGGAGACATTGTGTGTACACATTTGATGTTTGTAATATACAGAATGTTCACGAACAAATGCTAATACATACCAGAGTGGGGTAGATAGGTACAAATTTAGCATATTTCATTCAGGAACCAATAGTCTAACGTCCATAGTCAAGCCGCTAATGGCAGTGGCAATTTGCAGGGGCGGGTAGGCAATCACAATAACTAGGTTACAGGCAGTGCAATGAAATGACACTTTATTTACACATTTGGGCTGAAGGCATGGGGACATAATGTCTGTTCGATGTCTCTGTTCAAAGTGTCTGTTGAAACTGTTTGCCACCATCAGTCACACAGGTAGTGCATTTCTGAAGCAAGTTGCGATGCATATGTGCAAAGGTTTCGGGCGCAATGAGTTCATCACTCGTGTCAAGTGGTATATCATACACCATCTATTTGATGTGGTCAGGTTGTGTGAAGTCAGGTGAGCGTGCTGGCCATGCTATGGCGACTCCCCTACATATCCACCGGTTCAGGAAGTGCATGTTGAGGAGCCGACGAACCGAAATGACGAAATGAGGTGGGGCCTCATGCTGCTGAAATCACATCACCTCACGAGCATCTAAAGGAACTTCCTCCAAGTATTCCGGTAACAAGTCCTGCAGGAACTGTAAATACATAGCATCTTCGAGGCGGCGAGCGTGCGGCACTGAGCGATGTTATCAGACACTGAGACCTGCGCACAGGCTGGTTACAATACCACACACATAAGGTTCCATACCCGCCCCTGCACATTGCCACTGCCATTAATATGTTAACTATGGACGTTATACTATTTGTTCCTTAATGAAATATGCTCCATTTGTTCTTATCTACCCCACTCTGGTGTTTATTATAATTTGTTCGAGATAAACCGGTATACTACTACAATACACAGTCAAGTTGGAATTAACTACATGGTTTCGACGATACTAAGCTAAAATATATTCATGACCTCAGTTTTCAAAATAAGTGTCTGACCTATTGAAAACATAACAGTTTGCATCACGTGCTGCAGTACTACTTGTTTGCCAGTTTTGGTGGGAATTAGTTGTTTCCATATGTATGGCATAAAGATTTTATTTATTGGCGTGGTGCTATATTACAAAATGTCAAGAAAACGAGACTCTATGTAGAAACATGTTACAGTTGTAATACATATTGACAGCATACAAAGTTAGTTAGGAATTGATTTGATGGTTCCAACGATATGTTATATTAAACCAAAATGGCTATATGGCTGTAATTTTAAAAATAAGTGTCTGACCTACTTAAAACATGAAATTTTTTATTACCTGCCGTGGTAGGCTACAACTTGTTTGCCAATTTTGGCAGAAATCGGAGTATTGTTTCTCAAGGTATTACATACGAACTTTTTATATCTATGTGAGGCTATCTTACAAAATTTAGGACAAAGTAGATTTGTGTTGGCACATATGATGCTTCTGTAAGATACTTTCTGTATACACAATTTGGTGGAAATTAGTCGAAAGGTATAATACATGTACCAATTAAATCAAAAATATGAAAAATAGATTTTGATATAACTCATGAGCCTACTTTCCTGCAAATTGGTAGAATTAATTTATATTTGTTTTCAAAAGCTGGGTTGGTAAATATAACTTGACATCT
Organism: Clitarchus hookeri; assembly: GCA_002778355.1. Classification (NCBI taxonomy): domain Eukaryota; kingdom Metazoa; phylum Arthropoda; class Insecta; order Phasmatodea; family Phasmatidae; genus Clitarchus; species Clitarchus hookeri. Next base: position 449,055 of record NQII01001675.1, read on the forward strand.
CGTTGAAGGCAATACCATTATAGATGAAAACAGAAACATTTGCAACAGTAATAAGAAAATGACAAATTCGCACGTGCTTTAAGCCGGACTCAAACCCTTAAAACCCCATACCATAAGTTAAAGCGTAAATAACTGTATTATGGAGGTAGGATTCTGATCGTCAACTTCGGATTTAATCGGTCTGATATTTCAAATGATAGGGTTTAATGACCTAAAATATTTACATCGCCATCATTTTGAAAATATGTATCCGAGTAATTTTAAACATTTATTTTACAAGGCCTACAGTAGCGGATCTTTTGTAAAGAACTTGGTGTAAATCGGTTTATTGGTCCAGAGATATGGCATTAAAATTTTATTTTCTTAATTGGTATTATTGTAAAAAATAAAAAAAAATGCTTTGTGTATAATGTTTTTAATATATACTGTCAACACACAAAGTTTGGTTTAGTTTGGTTTAATTCGGTTAAATATTGGAATATCTGTGGCAAAATTATCTAAATTATTTATGGAGCTGCCATTTTAAATGTTTGACCCAATTAAATCATGTAAGTTTACACAGGCTTCTGTTGCAATTATGGTGTGCACAATTTGGTGGAAATTAGTTGAACTGTTCCATAAATATGGAAAAATATTTGCTTATTTCAACTGGCACTACTTTGCAAACATATTGGAAAAATTGGATCTCCGTGTGCATAACTGATGCTGCTAATGATTACTGTTAGTGCACAAAATTTAATTTAATTTTGTTAAATTTTTTTATCGATTCAACGTACTATACTAAATTATTTCTATTAACGCCATTAAAGGAAGGACTGCCGTACCTGAAACAAATCAGTTTACTTACCATAATTTAGCGCTAGTTCTGTGTTACCTTTTGTGGGAATCCGTTTATTGAGCCTAGAGATTTGCCATGAAACCTCCAAATTTTTTCATGTAACGATCTTCATATGAGGAGGACACAAATTAATATATTGGCACATTCGAAGATTGCTCACTGCCAGTATACAAAGCTAATTTAAAATCAAATACATAATTTCGTAGCTAAAGTTTACTAAGCTTATAGCTGCAATTCTGAAAATAATTGCCTGTCACACTTTAAAATACATATGTCTATATGGCCTACCACAGTACAACTTCTTCGCCAAATTTGGCAAGAATGGGTAAAATTTTTAATGAGATGTGGTACTAAAACTTTGTTTTATATTGTAAGGCTATCTTACAAAATTGCAGAGAAGTGAGGCTCTGTATAGTCAATATTGCTAGCATGCAAAGTTAAGTTGAAATTTTTTTCCTTAATTAATGTAGAGAGCCGTATTATTTATTGAGCCACCATTTAAAAAATAAGTGCCTAACGTACTTAAAACATAATCTCAATTTGCACCAACGACTGCAGTACTATTTGCTTGCCAAATTTTATAGGAATGTGCCAATTTTTTCCCGAGATATTATATGGAATATTTAATTCTTTCATATGGCATATCTTAGAAAATGGTGTACCAAATATGCTTCGTGCAGACGCATTCGAAAGCTGTAATATACACTGCCAGCCAACAAAATTATGATGGAATTGGTTTTATGGTCTCGATGCTAATGCATAATAACCTCAAACAGCTATAAGGCCGCCATTTTGAAAAGAAACCTTTGACCTTCATATAATACACCAATGTTCACCATATGTCGCAGCACTATTTGTTTGCCAGTTTTGTTACGAATTTACTCATTGTCTCCATAAATGAGACTTTCAAAATGTTATTCCTGTGGTGCTATCTCACAAACTGGCGGAAAAAATATGCTTCGTGGAGATACGGTTGATAATTACAATATATACTGCCAGTATGCAAAGTTAATTTGGAATAATTACATGGTTTCGATGATATAGAATTCTAAAAGAAAAGATCAATATGTATACCATTTTGAAAATAATTTTCTGACATACTTTAAACATACCATTTTAAATTTTCTGCTGTAGTACTACATGTTAGTCAAATTTTGTATAAATATGTCAATTTGTTACCAAGATAAAACATTAAAATATTATTTATTAATGTAATACTGTCTTACAAAATGGTGGACAAAAATGCCTGTTGTATTTATACCAAGGTGTGAGATAAAAACTATGAATATATTTATGTTAGGGCTATTTTACAAAATGGCTGACAAAATTGGCTATGTGGAGGCATATATGGTGCTTGTAATTAATACTTTCGGCTTACAAATAGTGACGAAATTTGGTTAAATGGTATTATATATATATATACCAAATAAACATAAAATATTTTATATGGCAGCCATTTTGAAAACAAATACCTGGTAAAGTTAATTACGGTTCTTACATTTAAAAGCTGCTTATAGTATTACTTGCGTGCAAAATTGGGCGAGAATTGGTTTAATATTTTTCGAGATATAATGAAAAATCGTTATTTATTCGTTTGGTGTTACCTTCCAAAATGGCAGACCAACAAAAATATATATCTCAAAATTTAATGTTTACACGATGCTCTATCAGCATACAAAATTTGGTATAAATCGGTTCAATGGTTCGAGAGATATGAGATATCGCCCTAAATTTTCGAAATG